>JAPDOI010000344.1:545000-768180 GCA_029168955.1 Aplectana chamaeleonis
ATCGATTTTCGATCGATTTATACTCTTCGGTCCAAAAAAAAGTTGGTCTGCGAATCTCGTTCTCACCTCCCCTTGACTAACAAAGCTAAACATGTTCGCCGCAAAGGACACCTGCCTGTTGCCCCGAAAGCCCTGCCTAGTGCCTACTAAATGATAACATCATGGTCTCCTGTACGAAACAGAGGTTGCCCCAGATAATGCATGCATTACCCTGTAGATTCCTTCACTACGTACAAGTTTGACCGCTTTGAAAGGAGTCGAAGACTACATTAAGCCATCTGGAACCTTACACCAAGGAATATGTAGGGTCGGTCCGAAAGAGATTGTCAGAACGCGCGGTAGGCGCGCGTGTAGAGCGGCCATTGCGGAAGCATTTTTTCGAAACTGTAAATCGATTATCAGGAACATTAAACGAATACTGAGTATCATTCCAGCCAACTGTTTGCATCTTCCAGAAAGCAGCCTTTCCAACAATCACTCGGAACGCACGCCGACCGCTTGGGCGGGCAGTCTCATTCATACATGCTTTCAAACATGTCTGGGAATCACAGCCGGACAGCAGAGGACAATGTGCAGGCTTTTTAAGCTTTTCAACGCAAAGATGTAGTTAATATGAACAATTTGTAGAAAGGGGAAGTTTAGAAATATACATATGCATATGCTAGGCAGGTGAACTAGCCCTGAGCATCGGCATCATGAAACATGAGGAGTGACAACTTACGATGCAAAACTGCCCCCAGGAGGCAGGTGACTATCGTCTGTAATTCAACACTGCGACGAAAAAAGCCGGAATGTGGTTTTTTCCCTTAACCAACGTGGGAGGGAAATATAAGACTGCGGTGCACAGCAAGGAATTCCAACATTTCTGCATTTTACATTGGCGATAGTCCAGCAAAAGAACTCTATATCGAATACTCTGCACTCGACACTCCCCAGGACGAGTGAATCGCTCCCGAATGGGAATGTCGGGCTACGCGGTCGGCTAACGCGTAGGGCGGCCGTCGCGTAGGGCTCTTTTCAACGAGTTTAGGGCCTGGTGCATACTTCCCGCGACGAGCGACACGTCATGGTGTTTATCAGCCTCATCGATCGAAAATCGATATAGATGTTATGCACTGTCGCTGTCGCTCATTGCGGGAAGTATGCACTAGGCTTAAGGCCGGGATCATACTTCCAGCGACGAGCGACGCGACGCAATGTTTGCCAACCATATCAACCAAAAATCGATGCGCCTGATGTGCACTGTCGCCGTGGCAGGTTGCGGGAAGTATGATCCCGGTCTAAGACCAATGGTGTACATTGTCGCTGTCATGAGCGACAGTCATGACATTTAGCACAATTTGTGCCGAGGATAGCATCGGAGCAATGGCACTGGCCGCCGCAGGAACAGCGGTCGCGTGTCCGTCGCAGTGACGTGTCGAGGAGGGCTGAAATACTGTGCAGCTCACTGCGACAGCGACAAATTCAAAGAGCAGGAGGCTGTCGCTGTCGCTGCACAGGGCGACGCGACCGCGTGTTGCAAAAGTATGGCCGGAGTCATACTTCCAGCGACGAGCGACGCGACGCAATGTTTACCATCAATATCGAACAAAAATCGATATGCTCGATATGCACTGTCGCTGTCGCTGGTCGCGGGAAGTATAATTCCGACCTATACCATTGGCCTAACCCGGAGGAAAGCGACTGACTGCAGCTGTAACTAGGGTTGAGCAGGGTTGCGACTCGGCGCAGTGGGAGGGGAGGGTAGTGAAAATTTGTGAAAATTTTGGACAGTTGCGATGCAGAGATTTATCGAATGTCGCACATGGACACTGATCAATTTTGGAAAACTTCTGGTGCAAAATGAATACTTGGGGAGAGGTGGGGAGGGGTGGTCGTTAAAATTCTGGAGAAAAAGGACTTTTCTACAGACGGTAAACTAAAGTGAGGTAGTAATAGTCGCCCTATGATAGTAAAATTGCAGCACGAGAACAGTTTTGCATGCAGAGGCCGTCATGCAAATGTACATTACGGTGGGTATACGGTAGATTGGACAAAGTATCAGATTTCAGTCAAAAAATCTGTCACAGGTTATTCGGTGAGCTGAATAAAAATTTGATGTCTATTTTTCGAGGGGGATCGTAATTTTTTTTTCGAATTTTCCCAGAATTTCGTTCAGCAGGGGTCGCAGCAGCGTTTAAAATTGGCGCAACGGCCTGCTCAACCCTGGCTGTAACTATCCAGGATTTAGATGAGCTCTTGTAACGAAGTGTTCCAAGCGATTATTTGTGAGATTTTAGTAGCCATGGGTGATGTTGGCCTAAGAGGAGTGAAATATTGTGTTTCTCGCTCTTTTTTTTAAGTAAACACTGGATGGACTAATATAATCGTTGTGTTTTTGCCTCTTACAAGGGACCACTTCGAACATAAAATGGAGTTTTGAAAAGCGGTCTTTTGAGGGTTGTAGAGGAGATAAAAAGAAACAAATTGAGATTTCAAAATTTCACTCAGTCCTCACGGGTAGATCAAAAACGATCAAAAAAAGAAAGAAACCAGAACGTTGGATTGGGAGGACGTAGCACAAATGTGAGCTATACAGTGGCCTTGAAATCATCTGAAAAGGTTCTCCTAAAAGTTTGAAGATGAAATCTAGCTAGGTTCTCGAGTTATGACTTGTTCATTGATCCCCTGAACAATGCTCGTTGCACTCAAACCACCGATCACTGCAACGTGATAGTCGGGGTGAGCTAGCAGCACACCGTGGCTCAGTCGGTTAGGCGTTGGATTACGAAGCAATTGAAAGATGGTTCGAATACTGTGGGATCATTACTGCATTATGGCTGGTAGTGATGACATTTCTATGTGTTCACCTTACTTGTTTTGAGTTTTAACAGTGTCCCTCGTTTTTTTATACCTCTTTTCTTATATCGCAGAGGTAACGTGATGAAAACGGGGAGCGGTTCATATCAATGTTGGAAACTATAGAAATTCCGAGGTTTCGACAATTGCTAGAATATCAGGAATACCCTAACCCTTCTCCCCCACATATGTTACAGAAAAACCGTCCTTAATTGGGAGAAACACTTTAGGGGACTTATTTTGATATATGACGCTGGAAAAAAGTTCGGACAAAATGAAACTTCGTGGACTTGTTCCTTGATCAATGACCAATCTTTTTTTCCCACAGAAATAATTATTGTAAACAGAAGTGGGTTTACGTAAACTACAAAATCCATTGAAGCAACCTAATACTTCAGCGCATGGCTCGAAGACTCAAGAAAAGTGTTTCGTTATCAATTCCAAAATTTTCAGTAGAACAGAACCTTTTAAAAACGCACTTTACAAGAAGACTACTTTTAGTCAGCCTGGCCATTCCGGATTAAATGTAGTTTTCTGGAGCCATTTTGCTCGTAGAATCCGAGTATGCTCTTCGCAGCTTCTCGAAAAAAAAAGAAACCACTCTGGAGGAAGTTACAGGCGTTTTTCCAAGCCTAGCGGCAAGGCAAGGGTACCACCCATCAGGGAATTTTTAGGTGGTTTGAGAAAAATCTTCGGATTCGGCTCAAAACTTGAATGCAGGGGTAATCTAGGAAGCTGAACACGAATTTAGAGGTCGTTTGCCAAAATTCTGAGGTTTACTGTAGATTACGGTAGTTGTCATGACATAGAGGGCCTAAACCTTCCTTAATAATTTAAAAATTGAAAAGTGAACATCAAATTCGTATTCAGCACCCCGAATAACCCCCGTTCAGTAATTTTGAGTCAAATCTGAGACTTTTACCCAACTACCGTATACCCACCGCAATCTGCCGTAATCTGTCGAAAATCGATAAACTGACCTCAGATTCGTTATTAGCGTTTTAAACAACCTCCGAGAGCAAAGTTTGGGTCATAAATTTTTTCGACCTTTGGAGCCCCGTGAGGTAAGAAGCTCAAAGCCATTTTTGGGGGTTCAGAGGTCGAAATTTTTTTGCCCAAACTCCGCCCCAGGGGGTAATTTGGGGCGCTGAACACGAATCAGAGGGCCGTTTCCTGTTTTCAGGGGCTCTCGTCAGGTTAGGGTGCATTGAATGACATTTCACCTACCGCAACCCATTGTTTTGGTGGTTTTTGATCTACCCGTGAGGACTGAGTGAAATTTTAAAACTTTAAATAGTTTATTTTTACGCCCTCTACAACTTTCAAAAGACCGTTTTTCGAAACTCCACTTTATGTTCAAAGTGGTCCCTTGTAAGACCCTCTCTTGGTTCTACGAATTTCAAAATTCCAAGAATCCACAGTATCTTTTTGTAATGAAAACAGCCCTTGCATACCAAATGCATGGGCTCTCAAGCATTACTGTTCTTGAAAAGAGTCAGCTTTTCCCTCTCCGCTAGTCGATTAAGCTTGACGAGCGTTTCGCGGAAGTTTCCTCCCAAAGAACCCCACAACCCTTTTTTTAAAGAGTTTCGGTTTTTTTTTCAGAAGCACGAAAAGCTCTCAGACAAAAAACAACACCGAACAGCTTAACTCGTCAAGTGTCTGCCACAAAATGCAGGGAACAAATGGAGCAAATCTCAAACGGAATGGGAATAACAAAAAAAAAACAAAAACCTCTCCTGACAAACACGGTGTCCTCCCCTCCTATGATTACTTAAATCCTGGAATTATTCGTTAGGAACACTTCTTAACAGTAAGTCACACGAAACGCTAAACAAATGAATAGTGGACGGAGGTAATAGAGACAGGTAAAGCTGTAGTCAGCTGTTTTCCGCCATGTGGAACTCGTCCAGAATCGCCTAAGGCCTATTTTAGAGTCCCATCGCAGCGCGGCGCGATGAGGTGTTTTCTGTGGGCATCAATCGATAACACGCGGCTCGTCGATTCGCATATGGATCACGAAATCGTGCCGCGCCGCGGTGGAACTCTGAAAGCCCCTAAGGCGTCGTTTATGCTTACGCCGCCGAGCGGCGCGGCGAAGTGCAATCTCAAAATATCGATCGCGCCGCGCCGCATGATCAATATTACAGAAACGCACAGCGCCGCGCCGCTCGGCGGCGAGAGTATAAACGACCCCTGACGCGCCGGCCCCGTGAGCGGACATTCTCATCTGGCCTCACTTTTCAGCAGCCCCCGAGGAAAGGATATCAATATTTCCGTCGTCAGTCAAGGAAATCATGATTTAAAGGCAGTTCCCACGATGAAAAAACTTTCTCTATTTTTCTATGTTTCTAAGTAGGCAATTTCACGAAGTAGTGGACAATGGGAAGAAATCCCCATAAAACTATTGAATGTCGGACAGAAAATCGATTAATAAAAACCTATTGAAAATTTATCTGCGGCTGCAGGCGTGTTTTGTGCACTGCAGGCAAAAGGGCAAACTAAGCGTCGCTAATGGTTTTAAACTTCGGATATCTTAGGTACAGTTCAACTGCGCATTGCCGTTCAGTCCGCAAAGTGCACGCTGATTGCGAAAGCGTGCTGCGGCGCGGTTGCAAGCATCCTCAGACGGGGATGTGGGATCACCCGGGCACCAAAGGCAAAAACCGCTCGGGTAACCCCTGATCCCTGTCTGAGGATCCTGGCAACCGCGCTGCAGCACGCTTTCGCAATCAGCGTGCACTAAGCGGACTAAAGGAGGTGAACTGTAAGTGACTTTATTGTTCTCTGTTTCCATACAAAAGCACTCTTCGAATGAAATGGACCAATTCACATGCCTGGGGTTTAGAACTTTTCGCTATAAATGGAATTCATGTAAAAATTCGGCAACTGTTCCTCTGGTGAAATAAACGCAGGACAACTGTTATGTGACGTGGGCGGGGCGATCCAATGGGTCGGCAGTTCTACGGGATTTTCATCCACTTCCCGTCCGTTTTCCGTCGTACTTCCGTTCTTACTGTGCTTCTCTGGGTCAAATTCCGGTCCGCAATTGCGTCTCGACACGCTTTGCGGCCGCACGCGCTTGAGTCAGTCGAGTTTCCAGCCCCGAAGCCGACTCGATGTGGCTTTTTTATACAGTTTTCTTCAATTTTCTTCAGTTTCTAGTTTCCAAAACCCACCCAGAGTCAACAGATCGGCGGCTGCGGTGCTGAAAGCTCTTCTGACTCGGAAGCGGGCGGTCGCGGGGCGTGTCGAGACGCAATCGCGGACCGGAATTTGGCCCAGATAAGCACAATACTCTTCGTAGAGGGACCCAACGCCTACGCATCCGCCAAAAAAGGGCAACTTTTTCATTGTGAGCGCTTCCTTCAAACACATATCCACGCGAGTAAGTCCGATCAATAAGTTAGACCTTTCCCTAATATGCATGTATAGCAGTGGGTTACTTGACTTTTTTTCAGGTTTTTTTCCTTCTTACGAGATTGAAGCCGGGTTGATACTTCCTCGTGAAGCGACGCGATGACAAGTTTTAGGCCGGAATCATACTTCCCGCGACCAGCGACAGCGACAGTGCACATCAGGCATATCGATTTTCGGTCGATATGGGTGATAAACATTACGTCGCGGAGCTCGTCGCTGGAAGTATGATCCCGGCCATCACGTATAGGGGTCTGCAGCGTTGCAGAGGCCGGCGAGAGGTCGCCGAGCGTCAGCCTTGACGCGGCGACAAAAATGTTTCAAAACATTATTGTCGCGGCGTCGGTTGCCGCTCGCTGGCAGTAATATAAGACCGTCGCGGTGTCGATGCACTCTGCGGTGCCCCCTCGTCGCCCTTTACGCCGTGTCGGTCGCCATCGTAGCCGAATATAATCGATATTACATCACCCATTGCTGTTCGTCGCTGCGAGCGACGCCGCGACTTCAACTCTGCGGACGCCTTTTGGATGGACGCAATATCGATCGCCGCTAACCAGTGCCAAATGATTCGCGTACCGCGCCGCGATGGAAGCGTGGACACGGCTCTACGTGTTGTACTACTATGCACTTGAGAAAGACAGATGGAAACACACAGAGAGATAGAGCTAAATGCCTCCGGTTTTGCACCTGATCCTTTCGAAAAAGTGCGAATCTGTCAAACGATAGTACAACCTAAGGTCACAAGGAGCTATCTGGTGCGAACCTCAGAAAATGGCCAGGAACCACTGTGACAGCGTGATATTCCATTTCAATTTTCACATATCCATTGACGTGTGCAGATATATTGAGCCAGAGCAAACATATAAAACGCGTGAACGAGGCCGCGTAAACGTCTGTTTACTTGAACTTCTTCCTTCTTGGAAGCTACATACGAGAATATCCGTCGGGACAAGCGACATCGTTAGGGCTATGTAGGTATACAACACGAGGGGAAGGCAAAAACCGGCTGAAAATCTTACAGCAGGCGGAGAAGCTTGAAATTCTAGAAATCGAGCTCACTAGGGAACCATTCCCACCATTTAAAAGATGATGAATGTTTTCTGGTCATTTCCGGTCCGCTGTCTCCGAATCTGACATCGGATTTTGTGACGGATACCTCTGAACGAAGGTATAAGCGTTTTTGAAGCTCCGTGAAAAGGTAAGCCAATTTTTTAGGGTGTTTAAAAAAAAATTACGGATTCGGCTCAAAACTCTCAACTGGGGGTTATTGAGGGCGCTGAACGCGAATCTGAGGTCTGTTTGTCGCTAGACTTATGGTCACTGTAGGATACGGTAGGCATAGTGCCTTTTAACTGGCTTTACCTACCTTAATATTTCGAAAATCAAAAAATTGACCTCAAATTCGTGTTCGGCGTCCCAAATAACACCCCACAGTAAAAAATTTTGAGCCAAATCCGAGACTTTGACCAAGCTACCGTAAACCCACCGTAACCCATCAAAAATCGATAAACGGATTGCAGATTCGTGTTTAACACTGCAAATAATCCCCAGAGCAACAACTTGAGCCACATGTATCTATCGTAGCACTCCGGAAATCGGCCGAAGTCGCGATTTGCCATCAAATTCCCCCCCCCCCTCACCCCCAAGGGAAGCTTTGAACGAATCAAGTGGAAAAGCCACCTGGGAGGATTTTGAGTGAAATCTGCAACACTTTTTTCACGCTTTCAGAGGTATAAATAAGCGCTCAATCGGGAATCCACACAAGTCCAAAACGCTATCAGTCTGTGCAAAGTTTGGAAGATGTGCTTTAAAGACAGTGTCCACGATAAAAACCAAGTCTGATTTTTTGGTGGAGATCGTTAGCTGCGGGGCCTAGCGCAACCCTAACGTTGAAAAAACTAAGAAAATTGAGCTTGGAACGGTCCCCTACGTCCCCAAAGTTGGACACCCGTCAGCTCGTCACACCCCAGATGCACTTTCCACGCCCACCGACGTGAACAAATGAATGCTCGAGATTGTGAGATGAGCGATGGTTTCTGAACAATAGCCACGTTCTTCCCTCCATTCTCAACTTCTCTCTTTACTCAGGTCAGCTCGCATACATCGGCTGCAAAAGACGGAAGTTACAAGCCTCGGACAACTCGTCCACCATGTTTCCTTACCTCAATCTTTGAGGGACCATAACTCCGCTCCCAGAAGGTCTTGTACGATTCCAAAAACATCATTGGAATCATCATGGGACATTCTTCAAGATAGGCAAAAAAGCAGAAAAAAAAAGATTCTCATCGTGAACACCGCCTTTAAGCCAAAGTTTGCTTAAAGGCACAGTCCAACCTCAGTATCGAATTTCTGGTTTTCTGCCTATCATGAGAACGGTCCGACGCTGATTTCAATGATATCTCTGAAATCGTTTAAGACCCCATAGGAACAGAGGTATGGCCCCTCAAAAATTGAGCTACGGAATCATGGTGGACGAGTTTTCCGGGGCTTGTAACTTCCGTCATTTGCAACTGTATGCGAGTCGACCAGAATAAAGGGACAGGCTCAGCATAAAGGGAAGAACGGGGCTATTTATCAGAAATCATCTCTCATCTCGTCACTATTGAGCTCGAAAGATCGTAAAAGGGGCGTGCCAAAGTGGCTTCTTGACATGGGCGCCCCAGGGTGGCTTCCCCCTATATCTCGCTTGTTTGGAGGAATTGAGAGCTCGCATTTGGCAGGGGCTATATAGGGTGGATCTACTTCACAGTTATGGGGAAACCCCATATTTCGTCCTTGAGCTTGGACTGTGCCTTTAATATAGTAGTTTTGGGCGCTGAACACAAACATAAGGCCCGTTTCCGGATTTTTCAGAAGACTAATGCGCGTTTTGGATAGAAAAAAGGCGGGATATGAGAACTTCGACAGGCTATAACTTTTTTCGCAGATGTCCGGTACAAAATCAGAGATCAGCTTTAAAAAGGTGGTGCCAGAGTTGACCAGAAAACACTTATCAGCCTTCTGATCCGGGGGAACACCATGCGAGGTTCTCTACTTAGACTGAGAAAATGCCGTTCCATTTTTGTCCAGTGAACCTCATACCTGAGCTCAGTTTCGGAAAAGGCCCAGTTGGACTTCTGCATACCTTATTTCGGCACCTTTTTTTATTAGCAAACCTTGCTTGGGAAGCTGCGGAAATAAAATTCGTTACTGAAAGATTCTAGATGTGTAATTTTGTATTCTTGAGATCGTCTCTCACGATAAAGCACCCTCTGCGAACATCATCGAGGGGGCCGCAGCTGTGGGTCCTAATGGAAGGGGGGCGCAGCTCCGTAACTTGTCACCAGCCGAAAAAATTGTAAAATATAAATATAAAGGGTTAGCGGCCAACTCATCGTATTTACAGTCATATTTTCCAATTTTAAACCTTTCATTATTTCTTTATAATTGCATTTTAGAAAAAAATGAAGAAATTTGATTGAAATTCTCGTTCACATAGGATACTCAAAAAATGATTGGGAGGTGGGCCGCATTAATTTCCAAGCTTAAAGGTCGTGGGCCGCACCTCCCAAAGACGCTTCACCACGCCTTACCCTGTGGTCCATATTTATTGGAGGAAAGGCAGCAATGCACGGGAAAAATAGACTGATAAAAAATGATAAAATTAGACAATTTTGATGAAAACTCATGCACTTTTTGATCAAAATTTTTGAGAATATTTAGAAAGCTTCCTACAGTGCTGGGGGGGGGGTGTAAGCGGTTTGTGGAAAAGACCAAAATTCATGGGTGGTCTTTAGGATAGTAACTTTGGAAATACGTTCCGAATGACTGATTTTTATGGTTAGTCCCATGCATGTTACCTACAGAAACTACAAAAAAAATGTTGGAGTCAGCTAAACTTCCCAGAAATATCGGGAATGAGAATGGCTTAAAGGAGGACCAACTTTATGGGTGGTCCTAAAGATACCAACCACAGTCTACGGCAACGAAGAAAGGCGACTGTGCGGTTGCGTGTTTCCCGTAAGCATACTATTATGGGTTGCACCACAATCGACGGCAAAGTGGTATTTTTTCTTGAGTTTTAAACAAATAACCTAGAAAACGTTTTAACACAACAAGCTTTCCCATTCATGACACATTAACTATGCACATAAAGTTTCTAAAATGGATACAAGCAGGATTCACCAAAAAAATTAAAAATTACGAAAAAAATGTTAATAACAAAGAAAAAAAACCATTTTTTCTTGTTATTCCTGCTAGTATCCATGGTAAAGACTTTAGGGATACTGACAATGCTTGTGCATGGTGGAGGTACTGTTCTTATCTGGGCTAAATTCCGGTCCGCAGTTGCGTCTTGATACGCTTTGCGGCCGCACGCGCTGGAGTCAGTCAGGTTTCCAGCGCCAAAGCCGACACGATCGATATGACTTTTTACACAGTTTTCTTCAATTTTGTTTACTTTCCAGTTTCTAAAACCCACCTAGAGTCAACAGATCGGCGGCTGCGGCGCTGGATACTCTTCTGACTCGAATGCGCGCGGTCGCTAAGCGTGTCGAGACGCAATTGCGGACCGGAATTTGACCCAGAGAAGCACAGTAAATCCCTGTTTTTCAACGTTCCCGATGTTTTTTCTCCAAAATTCAGGAAAATTTTGCAACTTTGCCGTCGATTATGGTGCAACCTATAGTACGCATACGAAAATACGCAATCGCACGAAAGCTTTTTTTTCTGCTGCCGTAAACTATAAATTGAATACAGCTTAATGGGTGGTCCTAAGGGTGTCAAGCTCAGAACTAAGCTTCATGGTCAAACCCTTAAATATCAGGTGTGAGGCTAATTTGCGAATCGCTTAACTTCATGGGGATCCCTACTCAGAAAAATCAAAACAAGTTACTTGTAATATAAATGTAACTTACTTGAAAGTTTAAAGTAACTTACATCTATATTACATGTAACATGCATTTATATTACATGTAACTTGAATTTATATTACATGTAAGTTACACTTATGTTACATGTAACTTACATTTGAATTTTCACTATGTGTGGCCATCGGGGATGGGGATCCCTACGCAGAAAAATCAAAACAAGTTACTTGTAATATAAATGTAACTTACTTGAGAGTCTAAAGTAACTTACATCTATATTACATGTAACATGCATTTATATTACATGTAACTTGAATTTATATTACATGTAAGTTACACTTATGTTACATGTAACTTACATTTGAATTTTCACTATGTGTGGCCATCGGGGATGGGGATCCCTACGCAGAAAAATCAAAACAAGTTACTTGTAATATAAATGTAAGTTACTTGAATGTCTCAAGTAGCTTACATTTATATAACATGTAACATACATTTATATTACATGTAACTTAAATTTATTTTCCATGTAAGTTACACTTATGTTACATGTAACTTACATTTGAATTTTCACTATGGGTGGCCATCACGTGACGCAGACGACACGCGACGCAGAGGGCGCGTCCCAGGCCACACACAACGCCAAAAAATGCTGTGCAGGGCCTTCCCTGCTGGTGTGGGGTCAAGTACATCAATCTTGGGTAATTGAACCTACAGCAACGCCAGTCGTAAGCCTGACCCCGCGAGTGCGTCGTACATCAACCTTGGAAACATCTTCTTGGCCGATTTAAGTTACTTGCGACTTATATTGTACCATTTAAGTTACATGTAACATATCGGAGGCGCACTGCACGCAGTGCCCTCTCAGAGCTCGAAAACAGGTTACTTGTAACATATCAAAGCCGATGTAAGTTACTTGCGACTTACCTCATGTCATTTAAGTTACATGTGACATATCGGAGGCGCGCCGCACGCAGTATTCCGCCGATATGTTACATGTAAGTTAATAGACCTGAGATAAGTCGCAAGTATTTTACATCGGCTAAGATATGTTACAAGTAACTTGTTTTCATTATCCTGAGTAGAACATACGGTGGGCGATAGAAGGAGACTAAATTTCATGGTTGTTCTTGTGATGTAAATCATGAGAAATTGAGTAAGTCTAAACTTTATGTGTGGTTCTATAAGACCAGCTAGGATTTAGAATAGAACAGAACTAAACTTCGTGGGAACCCCCCTACCTTTAATATTAACTACAGCAAAAGGTTGAGTAGGGGGACTAAATCTCATAAGTCGTCCTTAGGATACCATCGGTAATCACGACTCAAATAAGAAAGGAAAAAGTGAAGAGCACGAGCTATTAGCTGTGCGGAGGAGCAGCCACCAACCACCCAATGAGGAAGAAGGATTAATCCTCGGCCTTTGATTAGGTACAAGAGTTTGCAAACATCGGAGCGTTGACTAGTTTCCGAAAAAAAGGAAACGCCTCGGGTTACGGCTTTGGCGAAAGGGGAGGATTGGGTGTCAAGGCATGCCGGCCATTTTCACTGAAGTACATACACATGCATACAAACACATGAATTCGGCCACACCAACGACCAGCCCCGCCCACAGCGTCACAATCTCCATTAGGAAGATGCTGCAACCCAACAGGTACCCGAATTAGATCAGAGGTCCTATGGGGATTTACGTGTAATAGACTTTTTCTGACAAGGGAACCACAATAAGTCATAGTGACCATTCCAAATGAAATGTTCTTTTCTAAAATCATTTTCGGACGAAAAAACTGAATATGCCCATCGCAGCTGCCTAGACCCACTCTGAAAAAAGTTATGAGCGTTTTTTCTCTGATTTTCGTACCTATTGTACCCTCCAAAAAGCGCATTATTTTTATGCAATTCCGGAAGCGGACCTCATAATCGTGTTCAGCGTCCAAAACTACCCCACTAAGCAAAGTTAGGGTGGAAGAACATTTTCCAAACTTTGCGCAGATTAGCAGAGTTTTGGACTTTCGGTATCTTGCGGATTTTAGGTTGGGCAGTTCTTTATACCCATTAGAGGGCTCTCAAAGCGTTTAAGAAAAATATTCCAGATTTGACTCAAAATTCGTTCTGAGGGGTTGTTTGTGGTGCTGATCACAAATCTGAGGTTCATTCATCGATTTTCCGAAGTTTTCGACTAAATTTGCTCAAAGCTTCCCACCGGCAGAGAAAATTGACGGCAAAATACACTTTTGACGATTTTCGGAATGTGGCCACATATGTGGCTCAAACCGTTCTTTTGAGAGTTATCTGGAGTGCTGAACAGGAATCTGATGTCAGTTAATCGACTTTTGTCAGGTTACGGTAGATTACGGTGGGTATTTGGTAGTTTGGCCGAAGTCTCAGATTTGTCTCAAAATTTCTATGTGGGGGTTATTTGGGGTGCTGAGTACGAATTCGATGTCGATTATCGGAATATTGAGGTAGGTTTTGCACTCTAAATGGCATGTTACCTACCGTAACCTACCGTAAACCTAAAAATTTTGACTAGCGAACCCCAGATTGGTGTTCAGCACCCCAGATTACCCCTACATACATGTTTGTAGCGAAATCCGGGAAAAAATCAGAATCACCCTAAAAATTCCATGGGGGGTGTAACCTTACCTTGCCGCCAGACTTAAAAAAAACGCTCATAACTTTTTTCAGAGTGGGTCTAGGCAGCTGCGATTGGCATATCCGGACTTTTCGTCCGAAAGTGGTTCTAGAAAAGTACATTTCATTTAGAATGGTCACTATGACTTATTGTGGTTCCCTTGTGAGCAACAAAAATATTCAGAAAAATCCAGTCAAGACAGTTTTTTTTGGTTTTCTTTCTCCTAAGTTCACTCAATGAATCGAAAAGGCAGAAAACGGAAGGTTTCCGGAAATATAGGGATTCCCCAAAATAAAAGCCGTACCCGTCAAATCAATGTAGCAGATTAGGGCAGTCTTCGGCCCGAGCTGCACCGAAAAGGATCGGAGCCGCTTGATAGTTCGGCTGGCTCTCTCAGTCTCCAGGCCCTTGCTGAAATGCGGGAGAAGTCTGGACAGAAACAGCAACGGCCCGAACAGCAACAGAAGCCGACCCGCAGATTGGGAGAACGAGCCAACCTGTCAGGCGAACCATGACCGAGATTAGCCCAAGAATGTCTTCGACAAGAGGTCAAGGCAGCCACAGCGACTTCTTTTTGAACTTAAAATCACATTTTATTAATTCTTGATTTCAATTTGTATGAATTCGTGAAAATCGAAGCAAATTTACTACCTGCTCTCTTGAAATCGCATTTCAAACTTTCGCTAAAATTACCGATCGGGTTTCCCGTACACTTGAGAGCAGCAGTACTTCAATATATGTAAGTTCTTCCGAAAATACAAAAATTCAGAGGAGCTACTCTCACGAATTTTAGGCCCGTTTAACGACTAGAAAGAGACATAGAAGAGTAGATCCCATGGGTCCCAGATTCGGTTTTGAACTGGCCACGAGCGCAATCGCTTTTTCGAAATCTAAGTTCATTCTGAACCTAGAGATTAGCTCTTAATTGCATTGAAAAGAACGCGAGAAGTTGGTTCTTACCCCTGAAAATGATTTGGAATGATTAGCTGGTTTTCGAAAAAATTTTGAAAAACCGCTCGTTTTTGGTGTTAATCTCCTTTTTTTTCTGTTGGCATTCACGATCTTTTGGGTAGACTTAAAATTGAGCTAGGAAGCCCATTTTTTGACAGGAGGCTGGAAATAGATGCAGTTCGCTACTGTTCTAATTTGAACTTGATGTCTTAACTTTGAAGGGTACCTCAAAATCGTGGATTTACATACTAAATTAGCCGTGGAGTGCGAAAACTGCTGGGGTACGTTACGGCTGTGGGGAGCAGGGCATGTGGGTGGATCTGCAGCCAATTAACATAGGTCATTGGCAGCAAGAACTAAACTTGTTAGATTTCGTACTCATGACTTGTCATCGATCGATAATCAATATTACCGATTTTCGTGCTTATTGGACAAACTGTGACGAGGAGTGGTAATTGTTGATGGGTATGGATCTCTTGGTTTGGAAATTTTATCCATCAAACATTATCGATCAATGCCAATCAATATTATCGAGTTTCTTGCCTGTTGCACAAACTGCCGCAATGATTTTTTGATTGGTGATGGCTCTAAGTCATTTGTTTGAGGAATTCTTCTCATCATACAAAATCGAATACTTATGATCAATAATATCGATTTTTCACCTGTTGCGCAAAATGCGGCGATGACTGGTGTTTTCTTATGGTTGTGCGTCACAAGTTTCAGAAGTTGCACTCATCCGACAAAATCTTCTGTTAGAGGTTTCATCTCTCCAAACTGGAAATCGTTGAGCAAAATTTATGTCAGAAAGGGAACATTCCGGGAAAAATATGTCAAATTTCTGCAAATTTACCTTCATGGCGAAAGCAACGATCTGGTAATGTCAAAAAAAGGTTTCAAAAGTGTCTTGAAATATCTTTAAAAAATGATTTGGCGTGAAATAGCCCAAGAAGTAAAAAAGATAGGAAATGAAGTGAAATAACTGAAAATACGATTTGGCGGTCAATAATAAACTAACTAGCGATAGGTAAGGACAGAAAGATCAGATTTTACAAGCTTCTCCGTTAAACTTATCAAAGCGAAATCAAGCGCGGTATGGATTGGAGCGTTGCGTTCACCTAGCTTGACCTACGCTGATCCCCTTATTGAAGATTTCGAAAATGGCTTAATGTTTCCGTTGCGCCTCTGTCTTTACTTATCGCTAGTTAGTTTATTATTGACCGCCAAATCGTGTTTTCAGTTATTCCGCTTCATTTCCTAGCTCTTTTACTACTTGAGGCAATTTTACGCCAAATCATTTTTAAGATATTTCAACACACTTTTGAAACTTTTTTTGACATTACCAAATCGTTGGGCCAGGAAGTTAAATTTTCAGAAATGAGATGTATAGTATTGAACTTCTATTCGGATCTTGATTAGAAGAATGTGTTGGACAGGAACAAACTTCATGAGTGATTACTAGGATCACGACGTTGGGGTCAGATTGGATAGATCTTAGCTTTCGCTATCACAACGGGTTCGGAAGAGATAAGCATCATGGGTGGCACCTCCATCTTTAACAGCTAACACAGGATGAAAGCTTTGGGGATGATCTCCAGGACTTCATTCATTAAACTGTATTGAGGTAGACAAAAACTTCATAGGTGTCACAATTTGACCGCTTGCGAATCCAGTTTTTTACGAGTCAAAATTTTCGCGAAAATCTCAACTTCAAGAGTGTTTTCCATAACATATACTACGGTGGCGGCGGAAGTAGATTGGAGAGTACTAAACCTAGTGGGTGGTTCATTTGGTGTTCCCCTTCTAATCAGGTTCCTCAAAATCAGGATTTTTTGTGGAGAACTAAACTTTACGGGTGCTCCCTAGGGCATTCATTAACTAGGGTGACATGCAAAAGAGTACTCAAGTTCGTGCCAACCGCAAGGAACAATCCCATAACAAACTAAGGTAATGGGTACTAACCTTCATGGGTTGCCTGCAATAGTTTCACTAATGAACAGTCTTGGGATAAAATCAAGCCCATGGTGTTTATTAGGATACTATTCATGGCAACGGTTCCAACTTTCAACATTATGAATTCGTAGATGATTACCAGGAGTACATCTGCTACCAAGGACCACGGTGGAGGACAAAACTTCACGGGTGGTCATCAAGAGCTTCACAACAGAAACGAAATTAAGAGAGGCAAAAAATATGGGTTTTACCTCAGATACCGAAAACGGTTACGATTTTAGGATAACGAAACTTCATGGGTGGTCATTAGGAGCTTCACATTAGGAGAGGATTTGAGAAAGATAAACCTCATGGGTTGTCCCTCAGACGCCAAATACGGTAAAGATTTCAAGAAAACGCAACTTCATGGGTGGTCATTAAGAGCTTCACATTAGGAACGGATTTGAGACAAATAAACATCATGGGTTATACCGCAGATACCATATGGTAAAGATTTTGGGAGAACGAAACTTCATGGGTGGTCATCAAGAGCTTCACAGCAGGAAAGCCTTTGAGAAAGATAGACATCATGGGTTGTACCTCAGACGCCGAATACCGCAAAGATTTCAGGAAAACGGAACTTCATGGGTGGGCATCAAGAGCTTCACAACAGGAAAGCCTTTGAGAAAGATAGACATCATGGGTTGTACCTCAGACGCCAAATACCGCAAAGATTTCAGGAAAACGGAACTTCATGGGTGGTCATCAAGAGCTTCACAACAGGAAAGCCTTTGAGAAAGATAGACATCATGGGTTGTACCTCAGACGCCAAATACGGTAAAGATTTCAGGAAAACGGAACTTCATGGGTGGTCATCAAGAGCTTCACAACAGGAAAGCCTTTGAGAAAGATAGACATCATGGGTTGTACCTCAGACGCCAAATACCGCAGATTTCAGGAAAACGGAACTTCATGGGTGGTCATCAAGAGCTTCACAACAGGAAAGCCTTTGAGAAAGATAGACATCATGGGTTGTACCTCAGACGCCAAATACCGCAGATTTCAGGAAAACGGAACTTCATGGGTGGTCATCAAGAGCTTCACAACAGGAACGGATTTAAGAAAGGCAAAAAATATGGGTTGCACCTCAGATACCGAAAACGGTTACGATTTTGAAATAACGAAACTTCATGGGTGGTCATTAGGAGTTTCATATTAGGAAAGGATTTGAGAAAGATAAACATTATGGGTTGTACCTCAGATTCCAAATACGGTAAAGATTTCGATAAAACGGAACTTCATGGGTGGTCATTACGAGCTTCACATAAGGAACGAATTTGAGAAAGAGAAACATCATGGGTTGTACCTCAGACGCCAAACACAGTAAAGATTGCAGGAAAACGGAACTTCATGGGTGGTCATCAAGCGCTTACGAACAAGAACGGTCTTGGGAGAGATAAACTTCATAGGTTGTCACTCAGACACCAATTACGGTAACGATTTTAGGAGAACGAAACTTCATGGGTGGTCCATTTGTACTGTTTACCAATCGCATCATCTAGAAAGAAAAGTTTTGCCAGATAACCAAACCTCATAGGTGTTCCCTAAGGACATTAACTATGATGAAAGACAGGCTCAGGCGATTCTCGGCACCGAGCCGCACCGAACAGGAATCGGAGCCGCCTGACAGTTCGGCCAGTTCTTCTAATCTCCGGGCCACTGCTCGCGCTGTTTGGGCGAACCGGAGCAGCCTGGATTGCGACGGCAATGGCCCGGACAGCAACAGAAGCCGACTCGCAGATTGACAACACTAACCGAACCGTCAGGCGGCTCGGGGCCGAGAATCGCCTGAGGGGGAGAGTTGAAGCTCATGGATGACCGGTACCAATATGAGGCCCATTTTCGCTTTTTGGATGATAACGGTAGGCTACTGAGGCCCCGGTCAGAGTTGGTGCTATTTGCATCTGCATCCCCCCCGCACCCCCCAACACCCCCTCCGCACCCCCCAACACCCCCAACACCCACCCGGTCGATACGTATGTTTAAAGTGATGGAGTGAGGTTGAGAAAATCACTCGGTGCATCCAACTAGATATGACGATGATTACGTGGCCAACAGGATTGCACCTGTTCAGAGAAATAGTGGAGGCGAGTATGGTGAAGTAACGGAGGTAGCAGTAAGGTTAGCTTTCTAGTGATACGCAATGTTTTATCATAGGCCCGCCCACCCGGAGATTTTCTCATTCGCCGTCATCCACGTATTGCATGGATATCGACCGCGTCGGATACACCGAGTGATTTTCTCAACTTCACTCCATCATTTTAAACATACGTATCGACCGGGTGGGTGTTGGGGGATGTTGGGGGGTGCGGGGGGGGGATACACCGAGTGATTTTCTCACCTTCACCTCACCATGTTGTTCATACGTATCGACCGGGTGGGTGTTGGGGGGTGTTGGGGGGTGCGGGGGGGATACACCGAGTGATTTTTGCATCCCATTTTCAATGCATTCTGTGTGTATCGACCGGGCTGGAGACGTCGGCTCATCCAACTATGACCGGGGCCTGAGGATAAATGACTTTCACCTACCGTTAACCTACTGTATTTTTAAAACCGAAAACGAACCTCATTTTCGTGTTCCGCGCCCCGAATAACTCCCCTGTGCGAAGCTTGGCTTAGAATTCTTTCAATTTCTGAAATCAGGGAATGTGAAACTCTTGATCTACCGAAGTAGATTCGGTGGACTTTAAGAACTTTTAATTGTTTCTTTTTATCTCCCCTATAACCCCAGATTTGCTGATTTCCATTCAGGATGGTCCCTAGCAAGTTTTGTGAACTCTTTGGAAATCTTTGGATCTTTGGAAACTTACTCCTCCATATATGTCGCAGAAGCTGCAAAACACATTTCCCTGCACCCAAATTCGTGTGTTTTCTGAGCGTCGATAAGAGTTGGATGAAGGAAATGTCCAATTACATACGTATGTAGACACTTTCAGAATGCGAATATGCGAGCGTGAATGAATAAAATATGCAATGGGATGTTCGAGTACAAACAGACTTTTTGGTAACGAGAAGAGCGCGAGAAGAACTGTGAATAATTCAGGCAAGTTTCTACATTAAAATCGACTTAGGTATGGAATTTATACCTGAGAATCACTTTTACCCGGAAAGGTCAAGGGGGCGGAAAAAAAGGAGGAAAACCAGGAAGAGCGGAAGCCATCCGCTCTCCCCATCACGGTCTTTGACCCCAGCGATGCGAATAGCGTCCATAACCTCAGATTAGCGAAGACGTGAAGTCGTCGCGCGCTCATCACCGACCGACGAGGAGATGAGGTAATCTCAGAGATGGCATGTGTGTTCGCAAAGCTGAATCGCGAGCTTTTTCCACTGAAAAACTTGAGCTCCCGGTGAAAAGACGGGTTGATCCGGTAGCACAAAATTCACATGGAAGTCTTGAAATTCTGTCAAGTTTGTCAAAATTTCAACTTTTTCTGGCACTTCTAAAAACAGACATTGTTGTGTTACATCGTGTAGCAGGTGCATCACAATTTGGAACTGACATGATTGTTGTCTGACGAAGGTGTTAAGCACCCAATCTAACTGGCAACTTTCACAGTAGTTTTGAACGTTTTTGGAGTCTCATTCAGACTATTTTTGCAATAAAAATTTTTATATCATTTTCAATGTTTGTTCTACGAAAAAATACCACAAATTACACATTTCAAAAGCTTAAAAAGACAAATTAATTTTTTCGAACAGGGATTTCTAGCTACGATCTCAGAAAAAATAGGAATGTTCTTATAGGCAGTGTTCGCGATGAAAATAAAGGATTTTCTCTTTTTTTCTCAGTACGCTAGGCTCTGATCCTTCCAAGGTAAAAAAGAAAGCAAATAAGAACGACGAAAAGTGGCCAGAAAAAGGGGTGAAAATCGCTTCCAACCGCCGATCCACCGGATAAGTTTGCCCATATCGTAGACGAGTTGACCATCCAAAGAAGTTTTTAACACTCATTATCTCGAATTTGATTCTGACATCCGAACATGAGCATCAGAATCTTCTTGGTTTTGGAGAAATGTCGTTAAAAGTATAAAAAAACACACGAAACATGCGTTGTCGAACATTTGAGAATTTTAAATGTTTTCTCACCAAAAATGACGTCTCTGTTGGTTTTTCCAACATTATCCTCCACTTCTTGGACTTACATACCTGCGGAAAAACATTGAAAACTGGAATACGTGTTTTTAACTCGAACACTGCCTTTAATTGATTTCCAGTTTTCTGGCAAACAGAAAAAATTGTGCTACTCTCCTATCAATCTTCTAAGATATAATTTCATTCGTCAAATATTTTAATCAGTGATGGATTAAAACTGCTTTTTTCTTGCAAATTTTCCATCCCAACACATTTAGGGCCCCCGATCCCGACGCCCCGCTCACTTTTCACAACGTCTTACTCGGTGAACCTCAAGCCCCGCCCACTTTTACGACGTTTTAAGCCGTAATCCCGAAGCCCCGCCCATTCACACGAAGTTCTAAGTTCTACGCAGTGCTCTCGAAGCAGTAACTCATTGTCAGCTTACTAACGTTCCGCCCACTTTTCATGACGTCATACGCGGTGAAAGAGGATTAGGGTTCGTCAATTTTCCGATAATTTGTGAAAAAACATAATGTTCTGATAATTTTGTTTCTTTTTTTCGGAAAAGAAAATGACGTCTAATTTTCCTGCTTACTTTTTCACCTGCTCTACTGAAAGCCAAGAAAAATCACCTGAAAACACTCCATGCCGTGCTTCTCTGGCCCAAATTCCAGTCCGCATTTGCGTCTCGACACGCTATGCGCCCGCACGCGGTCGAGTCAGTCGAGTTTGCAGTGCCAAAGCCGACTCGATGTGACTTTTTGTACACTTTCCTCCAATTTTTTATAGTTTCCAGTCTCCGAAACCCACCTAGAGTCACCAGATCGGCGTCTGCGGCGCTGGAAGCTCTTCCGACTCGGCAGCTTGCGGCCGCAAAGCGTATCGAGACTCAATTGCGGACCGGAATTTGACACAGAGAAGCACAATAAAAATTATTTGGAATGCTGAACGCAGGAATAAAGTCCGTTCACAGTATTTCCGAATTGCCTCGAATTGGATTGAACTATTCACTTTGATGAACTTCTTCGGACAAAGTTTCAGTTAGGACTGAGACTCAGATCAAGCTACCATACACGTACAGTAATCTTCCCAAGGAGCATAATATATGTAAACGCTCCCATATTGATGACCAGCTCCCGAAAATGACATCCTTGGGCTGATTGAGGCGGTGAAATTCGGGTGACTTCCTAGATGCACAGTTCCTGATTCAGATAAAATAACCTCTGAACAATGGGTTGGTCGCGTGTAGTTAACGGTTCATGCCTCCTAGAGCACGACTCTGTAGGACTCCTCAAGTCCATCCGAGAATTGGCAGGGAGGCCCCAACCCAACTAAGATACCATTCCCTGGTGGACCGCGGACCGATGTTAGTTGGCAGCAGCCGTCCACGCAACTATCTTGAATGACAGCTCAGTGTGGAAGGGTCGAAGCGTGATGTGCGTCTGTTCCGTATCTAGCGCGGCACGTACTCATCGCAATGGGATTAGACAGGGAGGGTGGCAGACTGTAGTGGAGAACATGAGTCATCAAAATACACATAATGGGACTGGCAGCGTCAATACCGTATTCAGAGATTCTTCGTGGGACTTCAACGCTGCAGCCACCTCGATGTTGAAATCAGCGGTGTGGTCACGTGCAGGTCAGAAACCTGTATTCCTGATTAGAAATGAGTGCCGGTTAGATACCCCATGCACCTTTCAGACCTGCTGGGGCGGCATGCACGTACGCGGCGGGTTGGGTTGGGGTTAGGGGTCGCTTATACTTCCGCCGCCGAGCGGCGCGGCGAAGTGCGATTCTACAATATCGATCGTGCCGTGCCGCGTGATCAATATTACAGAAATGCATTTCGCCGCGCCGCTCGGCGGCGGAAGTATAAACGACCCCTTAGACAGGGTTTGAAGCGTCGGCGCGTTTGATGATAGCGGCGCGAGGGCTGGAAGGGGGTTGGGCTAGCACTTAGAAATCTTTCCCTCGCAAACCCTCCCTAGGAGGGTGGGGCAGCCGAAACCCCGTTGAGACCCCAGCTATTGATTATCTCCAGGGGCGGCATGCACGTACGAGGCCGGTTAGGTTGGGTTTAGGCAGGGTTTGGGGCGTCGGCGCGTTTGATCACTGCTGTGCGAGTGCTGGAGATAATCAATAGTTGGGGTCTCAACGGGGTTTCGGCTGCCCCACCCTCCTACGTAGGGTTTGCGAGGGAACGATTTTTCAGTGCTAGCCTAACCCCCTTTTAGCCCTCGCGCTGCTATCATCAAACGCCGCGACGCTCCAAACCCTACCTAACCCCAGCCCAACCCGCCGCGTACGTGCATGCCGCCCCTGGGCGATTTTGACATGGTTTTCCACACGTCTGGATTGTTCGAATTTCTTTTTTCAGACTCTTCGAATGAACTATCACATTGTGGGCCTGGTAAGCCTGTTTTCTGTGTTCGCACCTCAGCTTTCCTTAGATTCGGTGCTTCTCT
This sequence comes from Aplectana chamaeleonis, assembly GCA_029168955.1. Taxonomy (NCBI): domain Eukaryota; kingdom Metazoa; phylum Nematoda; class Chromadorea; order Rhabditida; family Cosmocercidae; genus Aplectana; species Aplectana chamaeleonis. The sequence continues at coordinate 568,216 of JAPDOI010000344.1, forward strand.
CAAAACACCATATTTTCTATGCTCAGAACTATAGCATAATTAACCCCCACGATTCAAAAATGTGTTCGGTTTCCGTCAGCCTGGAGATTGTCAGGTTCGGACTTCGTTGTAGCTCTTTCTGTTTTTTTCTTCGTGTTACGAGTAGTTTTTTTTTCACCTATGAGCCTCGGTTCTCTATCCTCAGGTGTTTTGTTGCACGTCAACATTGACGTTAAAATTAATATAAATAAACAGAAATGAATGGATACTGTGCTTATCTGGGCCAAATTCCGGTCCGCAATTGCGTCTCGACACGCTTTGCGGCCGCACGCTCCCGAGTCGACAGGGCTTCCAGCTCCGCAGTCGCCGATCTGCTGACTCTAGGTGGGTTTTGGAACCTGGAAACTAAGAAAAATTGAAGAAATTTGTATAAACGCCACATCGAGTTGGCTTTGGCGCTGAAAACCCGACTGGCTGGAGCGCGTGCGGCCGCAAAGCGTGTCGAGACGCAATTGCGGACCGAAATTTGGTCCAGAGAAGCACAGAAGTTGGGATGACGGTCAGTAAACTATTCAAAAGATCTTTCTGTTGCGAGGGAACCTGATTTGATCAATGTGGCCAGTATGAATGAAATGCCTTCTCTGGAACCATTTTGGACTTGGGGCCCGAAAATGCCCCTCGCAGCTGCCTAGAATCTTTCTGAAAAAAAGTTGAGCGTTTTTCGAGATTCTAGAGAAGGTACAAGAAATAATGGTCATATTTTCTGCGTTTTCGGCGAAAAAGCCGGGTTTTTCGTCCTTTTTTTCATAACTCTGTTCAAGATGGTCCATTTGGGAGTCTAAATAGATATTCGGAATCAGCATGGTGTGCCCTTTCTTCTGGAATGACACATTACTTGTTCTTCAGCAAGATATATAGGCAAAACTTGACATGGAGCAATCTACCCGAAACACTCGTGGAGCGTGATTTCGCAATGAGGGGTTTTAGACCTACTTTACACTTCCATCGCTGATCGCCGCGACGGCATGTTTACAATACAGATCGACGTGCGACGCGATCTCGAGCAATGCTCATGGTTACCATCCCATCGCGTCGCGCGGCGATCGAACTCTCAAAGAGGCCTTATGAGCGAATGCGTCCATGTTGTCACGCCTACTCAGGCAAACCATCGCTCCGAGCGGTACCGGAGAGAGCTACTCGAGCGGCGCTGCCTCTCCGCTCCAAGCGAAAATTAGCCATCAACTCGGGCCACAGCAGCCGCTCTTCGGGCCACAGCAGTATCGCTCGGAGCGATCTTCGGTCCCAACTGGCACTGCGGTCTCTGTTCGGGCGATTTTCAAAAATTTCCTAATTGCTATTTTTTCTTTATTTCCGCCTCTCCTGGAGAGGATTGAGCCTTTTAAGAGGATAAGGTACCTGTTACAGCCTGTGGGTCAGGAGGTTAATCCTGCCACAGGCTGCAACAAGGATACCATCCCAGCATGGTCCGCAATGGGGAAGCCTTCCCCACCGCGGGCCATGGGGGATCCCCCCGGCCGCCAAAAATTTTCATCCTGAGAGTGATCCAAGGTCACCTCTCAAGAGTGGCCTCGAAAGGCCAACTACCCGTCTACACGAGGCGAGCCGCCTTTTATACCCGCAGGATTAGTTGTTCTTTGAGTGATAGCGTGGCTCGCACGTTATCACTCAAAGAACAACCAATCCCGCGTCTCTCTATCTCTGGCCATGGCACCGCTGTGACCCCGAGAGCGACCGAGGGCGAACTGGCACCGGACAGGGACCGCGGTGCCAGTTGGCCCCTCGGCCGCTGTCCGGGCGATGACGTCATAATTGGGAGGAGCCGGTCCCGCTCGGAGCGATGGTTTGCCTGAGTACATGCGCTGTAAAAAGAGAATACCAAAAACATGTCAAAAGATAGATCTTTTAATCCTAACTTCGAATATCTTTTCACATTCCCAAATCGACCATCATGAATTAAGTTATGACTAAAGGGCGAAACATACGCCTTTTCGCGTTTTTTAGCCGAACATGCAAAAATTATGATTAGTACTGTGAGGGTACCTTCAGGACATTTGAAAGATGTTTGAAAAAAAAATGTTCTGAATTTGGCTCAAAACCTGTATATACAAGTAATCCAGGGTGCTCAACACGAATCTGGAATCCACTTGTCCACCGTAGGTTCCGGTAGGTACCATACGATTTAGGGGACGAAAGCACATCAAATTCGTGTTCAGCACCCCCAAATAACCGCCGTATAGAAATTTTGATTCAAATTTGCGACTTTGACCGAATTACCGCATACCCACCTTAAAGGCAATGTCCACGAAGAAAAAGTTTCTCTTTTTTTGGCTAAAACCTAAGCTTTTGGTCCCCCTAAGATGGTTAAGAACGGAAGTGCGACGAAAAACGGCCGGTAAGTGGGTGAAAATCTCGTGGGCTAGCCAACCCATTGGGCCACTCCATGCACGTCCTATAATAGTTTCCCTGGATTCGTGGTTAGATGAGAGATGGTTTCCGATCTGAAGCCCCGTTCTTTCCTTCATTCTCAACGTCTCTCTTTACTCAGGTCAGCTCGCACACATCGGCTGCAAAAAAACGGGAGTTACAAGCCTCGGACAACTCGTCCACAATGCTTCCCCATGTGAAATTTGAGGGACCACAACTCCGTTTCCAGGGGGTTTTGTACGATTCCAGGGACATCTTTGAAGTCAGCATTGGACCGTTTTCAAGATAGGCGGAAAACAGAAAACGACTCTTATCGTGAACACTGCCTTTAATGTAACGTAACCTGTCAAAAATCGATAACCGGGCAACAGAATCGTGATAATCAAACAAGGCCCAGAGAAATATTCAGGGCCATATCTGTCCTAGAGTTCCGGTAATCTCGAAAGTCGCGTTTCGTCAACAGATTTTATTTTATAAAGACTGTAAAAACAAGGGAATGAGAAAGGTGTTCCGCTCATTTAGATTTTTTCGCCTAGCAAACGTTATGGATTGACAGCTTCGAACAGCATTGCAGAATAAGAATGGTATAGAGGAGGATAATGAGATAAAGTGCAAAGATAATCATATTTCAGACTGAAACGCAATTAAAGGCATCGTACACGATGAAAACCATATTTGGGTTTTTCATGTTTTCGTGTTGTACTATCCCTATAGTGACTAACGGTAGCAAAACGCCCCCTCAAAAGGTCAACTTTCTGAGAAAAACCCACTTTTAGAAAGTTCATAACAAATTTGAATTTCGCGCCGGCATCAACTTGTGATAGTTGCGCAGAGAATGCAAGGAACAGTCTTACGCTTCGTTCCTTGGCGCAGCGTTGGAAGCAATTCATCGAGGATGCCGCTCAACTACGACTTCAGCGAAATTAAAATGGGCTACCCATCTGCTGCGTCCAGTGCTGCCGGCTGCTTTCGATCGATGCCGAATTCGAAATCGACTAGCGTGTGTATTGCGCCCTACGACGCGTCAAGGCACGCCCGCCGTCGGCAACCCAAGAGTTTCGTTCCTTGTAACAACGGATCGACCCCAAGGCCGGCCCTCCAAACCCAGGAAGCCATTTTGAGGTAAGCGAATCTCCACTCAGAGACGGTTTTGTAACTCCAAACTTTCTGAGTGACATTGTCATGGCCCACTAGTCCGAATGAACGCATGAACCCAAATTCGGTTTTCATCGTGGACGATGCCTTTAAGGATAACCCTAAATGGCATTTAGCGGTTTCAGATCAAGACTATCAGGTAGAAGGTGTATGACGAATTAAAGTATTCTGGCAAATATTCACGGCGGAATTAGTCAGAATTAGTTAAATCACCACAGAGAGATTCAAAAACGCGCTAGCCTGAACGTTTTTGATGATTGGGGTGGGTTTGACACCTCTTTTATAGTGTTTAGCACCTATGCATAGGTACATCTCGTCTATAGGTATGCTTGAGCGGAGGATGTGCTTCCGGTCTAGTTGCTCACACATAGACATCATTTATCAGGGTTTTAGTGGCTGGTTTTTCGAAGTTTTGAAGCTTAAAAATGGGCAGAAGGGCAACTAGCACACATTAAACTTTCTCCTCATGAGGGCGTATTTATTTTCAGCTACAGGACATGATAATATTTTCTATTCTAGAAGTTTTCACCTCGTATTGTCCTCCCACTGACAACGAGACATGCACGCTTAGCGCGAAACACTTGCCTGTTTCAGCGAAAAGCCTTCCCGTTGACATCTCAAGTGAACCGCTATCCGCCGCTTCATTTGCTAGTCAAAGGCTATTCACATCCTGTCGCAGGGTGGCTCACATTTTGTAAGGAGTAGGCAGCAGTTTTTGGGCCAAAAATCTGTTGACCTGCCGTTGACAACTTACTATAAGATTGACATTTTAAAAAAAACATGTTAAACATGATGCAAGAGGGTCATAAGGAGAATAAGTAATGAGGATTGACGTCTATTTTCTATTTATTTTATTTATTTTTCAAGTTTTTTTTTATCAGGATGAGTATGATGTGAGGAGCTAGGAGCAAAACATTGCGCGAAAGACCAAATCTCCACCATCCCTTCTGCTCACACAATGAGCAATTAGTAGCGGCGCGGGAGGCTTCCGGAATGATGGAAGAGTAATCGGGTGATGTCACAAAAAAGTATCCGTTTTTACTATTTATAGCCGGGTACGGAATGTATATACAAGTTATTAAACAAAAAAAGTGATTTGTGCATACAAAAAACACCTACAATGCGTTTGCGAAACCTCTCCATGGGCGGTGGCAGTTCTCTAAGTCGGACTTTTGATGCTCAACCTAATCAGGCTAATGTTGGTCCTCAATCATAGAAAAAGCTGCATGCAGTCTCTATGTGGCCATCAAACTGCATCCGATTCACCCCGGAAATCGCACTTTTTCCGGGAACGAATTTTCGAAATGCACTGGCCACATGGTGGCACAGGATAATACACACGTACATCCATTTTTTTCATTTTGCCAAAGCATTAAAGGTTCATTGTCTTCAAAGTCCACCCAAATGAGACTGTCCGCCTACGCGGTAGGCGTGCGTGTCGAGCAGCCGTCGGAAAGGCGTTTCTTTCGAGGTTTTAAATCGATCAGTAGGAATGTTGGACGAAAAACGAATAATATTCCAGTAAGATGTTTGTAGCCGTGAGAAGGTTTGTACGAGAATTGCCTTTACGGCGACCGCACGACACGCTCGCCGACCGCGTGAGCGGACAGTTTTTTTCGGACGGATCTTATGTTTTCTGGACCTTGTTGAATAATTTGCAAATAAGCAAGCAAACTTTAGAGCGTTTTTCAATTTTCAAAGCTCTTGATGCTCTGGATTGGTCATCTTTTGTTAAGTCGCGAAGCAACTGAAGTCTCTCCGAATGAGACTGTCCGCCCACGCGTGTCGGCGAGCGCGTTGCGAGGCGGTCGCGAGGGCATTTTTTCCAACGAGCCTTCACACGTCTGTAGACAGCTAAATGCGATATTATTCACTTTTCATCTAATATTGCTGCTAATCAATCTCCAAATCCAAACAATGCCTCCGCGATGGCCGCTCCACACGCACGCCGATCGCATCAGAGGACAGTCCCTTTCTTACAGACTTTACACGACGCAATGTCACTTTCTGGTCAACAATCAGAACCCCTTCCTTTGTTTTGGCGCGCGCCAACTTAGAAAGTTTTGAACAAGTTACATGCAACTTTGACGTAAGTTGCGTGTCCGCTTCACGCAACTTACTTTAATTTCGCATGTAACTTTAAACTATAATGCGTATAACAAGGCATAATTTCTGATTAAGGTCACGCGTAACTTGCTTCAATATGACACGTAACTAATTGTACGCCTGAAAGGGTCTGTCCACCCACGAGGTAAGTGGGCGCGTCGAGCGATTTTTTGGACCTGGAAATCGATCAGTAGCAATATTTGACGAATGGTGAATAATATGTATCCCAATCAGCTATTTGTAGCGACAATAAGGCCTTCGCGTCGACCACTCGACACGCGCGCCCACCGCATGGGCGGACACTCCCGTTTGGACAAATTTTGCACAGCATTCCGAGCAACTTGCAATGTTCCGGGCGAATTTTCGAGCAGGTTTAGGCCACTGCCCTAGACACGGCATAGAATTACATAACGCTTAGAAACTTAACAGGTTTCTAAGAAGTTTACCCCAAAGAGTTTATAGAAGAGGATGGGCGATAATCTGAGGCAGAGCCATGTCTGGGAAGAGAAAGGCCACTTTTTCTAGCCTCCGATATCCTTCTCGAACACTCCGTCATATCCATATACATACATACATAAACACATACATATAGGAAACCAATTAGTTGCGTGTCCTAATTGCTCAAGTCTAATTGCATCAAATTATGTTTACACCAGTCCTAAGTCCTTATAAAGCACTTGCAGATTGCAGATTCCATTTTTAGAACCTTAGGCTCGATTTTTTTCACATGCACTTAAAAATTTTCTTTTTTTTTGATTGACTGCTTTTCATCTGAACGCTCCTAGAATCACATTACGAACACTATCAATTTCCTAAAAATCGAGTCAGTCGAGTAAGGGGACGATATTCGATATGAGATTTTTTCGTAAATTCTAGTTTCGGACATTCGAAATTTTCAAAACGGTCACAGTAGACATGAACGTTCGAATCCAGTTTTGATTGACGGACTTGATAATTCCTATTTCTCTCTGATCTACTATACTTTTATATTTTTGGAATATTTTTTTCGGATATTCGAGTTTTCGATTAATTCGGAAATCGGCCCTCTTCGAATATCCGGTTTTTCGAATAATTCGGTAATCAGCACAATTCTAATATTCAGTTTTTCGAATAAATCGGAAATCGGCACTTTTTCGAATACCCGGGTTTTCGAATAATCTTCAAATCATCGCCTGCGGAATATTCGTTTATTCGAATAAGTCGCGAAAAGACATTTTTCGTATATTCGAATTTTCGATTGATTCAAAATCGACCTTTATAGTCGAATATTTTTTTCGAATGGTTAAATTTGGTCAAAGTATATGATCTACGAATACATGAATGTTTCCCAGTTCTGTGGTCGTCTTTTTTTTTTTGAAGGAATGATCTTATCCGGAAACTCGCCCCTCGTTCGATTCAGCGAAGCCAATGCACGAAAAACTCGAGAAAAGAACTTTCAAAAAAAATTTCTGCGCGAATAAATCTCAAAAATTTCTCGATAGCCGGTTATTCGAGAAGTAAAATGATAAAGTATCCGAATGCATACAAAATGTGAAAAAACCGAACTTTTGATTCCTAATGAGTCGCATATTCGAGTACTCAAATATTCAGTTTATTCGGATATTCGCAAAATCCTACTTGATTTGGTCGCACTATATATGTAGAATGCTGTCAACAACGAATGTCGTCTACTGAATTCAATGAGCCAACACTCTCCAAGAAGACTTGATAGCCAATAAAAACCCTTCGAAGAACTTTCGTGAAGACCCATTTTCGCACAAAACACAACAAAATGGCATTTTTTGACATGAAAAATTAATGATTTTCAAATTAAAAAAAGCTGAGAGTTATTCAGTCCAACTCAAGATTTCCGGCAGAAACCTCGAGGAAAAACTAAGGCCATTAATTACATGGCGTAGCAGATTGCTCTGTGTAACAGCGATGCCCACCCGGCAATTAAATCAGGAACATATGTTAACCTGTGGTAAAAAAAAATAGGGAAAAAGCCCATGCGAGGTGGACAAGTGACAACTTTTTTCACCGCGCCTTCGATATTTGGAGCTAGAAATTTCATAGAACGTGATGGAAAAAAGAAACAATTTTAACAGAAGACAGAGATGTCCGAAAATTAGAAAAAAATCAGAAAACAGAAAATCGAGTCCGTCAAAAAACCACAAGCAGAAAACGGAAAGGCCAAAAAGGCCAAAAAACAGAAATCAGAAAACATAATAATTTTGAAACATCCATAAACACGATTTTATTCACTGTATCCCAACTTCATCAAATAAAACAGTATATTTTTGAACTTAAATTACACCATTTGCTGTGCTTCTCTGGGCCGAATTCCGGTCCGCAATCGCGTCTCGAAACGCTTTGCGACCGCGCGCTTACGAGCCGGAAGATTTTCCAGCGCCGAAGCCGCCGATCTGTTGACTCTATCCTCTGGTTCCGAGCCAGATTTACTCTGTTCCCTCGCGCGCTTGTGCGGAGCGAGGGTAGAGACAGCGAGAAATTGTGGGGAGAAGGAGACGCAGCGTACGCACGCAGACGCACGCGACGAACGGAAACAAATCACACTCGGAAACAGAGGATACGTGGGTTTTAGAAAATGGAAACTAAACAAAATTGAAGAAAACTGTCTAAAAGAGCCACATCGAGTAGGCTTAGGCGCTGGAAACTCGACTGACTGAAGCGCGTGCGGCCGCAAAGCGTGTCGAGACGCAATTGCGGACCGGAATTTTTGCCCATAGAAGCAGAGTACGTTAGTGATTTAATTTTGTTAACTTGAATACTCGCTCCCGGCTTCCACACAAAGTCAGATGTACCAGACCTGTACTCACTATCCTGAGAGTTTTGACCGAGAAATAACCGCGAAATAGCACACCAGGCTCCGCAGCGGCTCCTGATGGGCTATTTCTCTGCCATTTGCGGCTATTCCCCGGCATTTCATGAAACGGACAAGGAATGACCGAGAAATGATCGAGAAATAACCGAGACATGACAAGAATTAGACAAATGTAGCAAATACCCATCCGTCTCCGGCTCGCCGAACCGCCATCTGGGGCCGCCAGCGGTTGGTCGAGGCTTCCAGAGGCTGAGCGAGGTCTAGGTACCCCAAACTTGGGTAATTCAACCGACTGAGGGGTTGACTTCTGAATCATGAATCTGGAATGCGTTATATACTTACCTGAAGGGCATTATTCGGCTTATTCGTGGCTATTTCGCGGCGAGCATAATTTCGAGGCTATTTCGCGGCTATTTCACGGCTATTTCTTGAAAAAAAAACTCAGAATGGGGACTGAACCCAGCGCTAGCTGGAGTTTCGAAAAACGATTGTTGTGGGGGGGGGGGGGAGATGAAAAGAAACAATTTAAAGCTTGTTCAATTTCCCACTTTGGTAGATCAAAAACTACAAAAAAAACATAATTCATTTGAAATTTCAAAATTTGAAAACTTTCAGCCCAAACTTAGTCCACGGGGGGCCATTCGAGGCGCTGAACACGAATATGAAATCCATTTTCAGTTTTTCCGAACATTGCGGTAGGTTACCGTAGACAAATGATACTTTTCTTACTGTAACTTACAGTAATCTTATGAGAAACTGGAAATGGACCTTAAATTCGTGTTCAGCGAACCCAAAGGCCGGGATCATACTTCGAGCGACGAATGACGCGACATAATGCTTACAATCGATATCGACCGAAAATCTATTTGCCTACTACATCCACTGTCGCTGTCGCTGGTTATGGGAAGTATAACCCTGGCCAAACAATTATCCAGGACAAGGTTTGGATTAAAAATGTTCAAATTTCTGAAAACCGAAAAAATTAATTTTTTGGAGTTTTTGATCTACTCATGCGCATCAAGGAAAACCACCTATCCTCTGTTTCCGAGAGTGATTTAATTCCGTTCTTTGCGTGCATCGGCGCGCGTACTCTGCGTCTCCTTCTTCCCACACTTTCTCGCCGTCTCTACCTTCGCTCCGCGAAAGCGTGCGAGGGAACAGAATAAATCTGACTCGGAACCAGAGGATAACTTCCGATTGTTTCTTTTTACCTTCTTCACAACACTCAACGGACAATTTTTCGAAACTCAATCAGTCCCTAGCCAGTCAATTTCTGAACAAGTTACTTGAGACTTTAACCCAAGTTGCGTAATTGCTTCACGCAACTTACACTGAAATCGCATGTAACTTGGCAAAATTTTCGATAGGAGTCACGTGTGAATTGCCTCATCATAACAAGTAACTTACACAATGTTTTGAAAAACTTGCAATATTGTTACATGTACATAACATGACACCAAGACGCGACGCAGCCGGCTCGCGGAGCGCGATTTGGGCCGCCAGCGGCTGGGCGGGGCCAAGCACCTCAAACTTGGGTTATTGAACTGACAACGATGCCGACTTCAGAGTCCTGCCTCAAGAGTGCGTCGTAGACTTCCCTTGGACATGGTCTGCCATGTCGCAGTTAACTTCAGAGAATGTATGTTACACGCAATATCTCAAGTAACATACCAATCAACAGTCTAGTTACATGCCACCTTCCGCAGCCTGGATTACATACATGTAAAGCAAAATAACACATTTAACTCACACGCGAGTACTTTATGTCACATATGAGTCAACTCGCATCGTGCAACATACTTACTACATTGAAGGTCACATGTAACTTACTGTTGCTAAGATAAGTTGCGGGTAACATGTTTAGGGTCTTTAAATTGCATGCAGTCTGTTCAGAAATCCCGTGAGCATCCCGATGGCTGGAGTGGGCTTTAAAAAATACCCGATTTGGATTTTAAGTAATCTATGATGGTGCAGACATTCGTAGTTGAGAACAGGAAAAGATTATGATAAGATTGGCATATCACACCGACCGATAAACAATGACCAACTGTCACGATCAGCACCAGTTGGTTGTGAAGATGAATGCGGTACATAGCCTGAATCAGCTGGCCGAAGGGGAGTGGGCGAGCAAAACGAAAACATACACACATCCAAACAATGCGTACGGGGGCCAACGGGAATACAAATTTTCGAAGCCCATCTTAGATGCCAAAACAAAATTCAAATTACGGTTATGGACTGACGTCCTTTCAGAAAATTTCGAACAAGTTACCTGAGACTTTAACGCAAGCTGTGTGATGTGACGTGTAACTTGACGAGATTTTCAATTAAAATAAACATGTTACTTGCGCTAATGGTTCATGTAACTTATACAACATTGCGAGTAACTTGCAAAACTGTTACATGTCCCTTTACACCAACACGCGACGCGGCCGGCACACCGACACGATACGCGATTGGCCCGCCGATACGCAGCGAGGCTTACCCGCCCAGCGACATTATGTTGAAGGTCACATGCAACTTAAAGTTGTAATGACAAGTCGCAGGCAACATGTTCAGAGTCTATATTTTGCAAGTAACTTGTTTAAAGATTATTGATTGGCTCCAATGAGTGACCCTCGCATTCTATGACCTAAGGAGACCATTATAGAGGCATAGCACAGTCCGAATACGCTCGCCACGCGCCGCATGACACTGATATCTGTCCTTCGCTAACAAATTGTGGATCAGGTTTTTCTGTTGGGAGTGCATGAGTAATTTGGATAGTCTCGCGCGAAATATGCACAGGGATTTCTGAACAACTTACCTGTGGGTTAGGCACAAGTTACTTGAAGGCTTCCCGCAACTTGCTGCATTCATATCGCAAACAGCTGAAGTTTTAATGTCGTTTTATATTGCAATCAGGCCTTGGATCTGCATGGGGCATGAAATAGTGGCAGAGGCATGTCACTCGCAAAATACAAGAGGAAGTTGCGTGAAAGCTTCAAGTAGATTGTCCAAAAACTCTTTGGAACTTGAGAACCTTTGAACAAGTCGGTCTTAGTGGTTGCCTAGGCGCTAATTAACTCGGAGGGCTGTTGTCGACAGCTGCGACTCACTAGCATGTTACTGCCCAACTCAATAGCTTGCTACTGCGCAAAAAATCTCATTTCATGTTTTCGAGCAACTTGCGTGAAACTTGTCCGCAACTTACCGCATTTACCTAACAAATAATCTGTTTGGTTAAATACTTTTGTGATACAGGTTCACATGTAAGTAAAATGAAAGGAAAAGAAGTTGCCTGGTAGATGAACATAGAAAGTTGCGCAAGGGCATGAAGCAACTTGTGCTGAAGTAGCAGGTAACTTGCATCAATATTCTTAAGTGGTCTGACCAGACTACGTGAATACATAAACATATGTGCAAGATTTGGTTCTTTCCCTACAACTCACTAGCTTGTTACTGCGCAAAAAATCTTGTTTTATGTTTTCGAGCAACTTGCGTAAAACTTGTCCGCAATTTACCGCATTTACCTAACAAATAATCTGTTTGGTTAAATACTTTTGTGATACAGGTTCACATGTAAGTAAAATGAAAGGAAAAGAAGTTGCCTGGTAGATGAACATAGAAAGTTGCGCAAGGGCATGAAGCAACTTGTGCTGAAGTAGCAGGTAACTTGCATCAATATTCTTAAGTGGTCTGACCAGACTACGTGAATACATAAACATATGTGCAAGATTTGGTTCTTTCCCTACAACTCACTAGCTTGTTACTGCGCAAAAAATCTTGTTTTATGTTTTCGAGCAACTTGCGTAAAATTTGTCCGCAATTTACCGCATTTACCTAACAAATAATCTGTTTGGTTAAATACTTTTGTGATACAGGTTCACATGTAAGTAAAATGAAAGGAAAAGAAGTTGCCTGGTAGATGAACATAGAAAGTTGCGCAAGGGCATGAAGCAACTTGTGCTGAGGTAGCAGGTAACTTGCATCAATATTCTTGAGTGGTTTAACCAGAATACGTAGAAACATAGACAAATGTGTAAGATTTGGTTTCTTCCCCCCAACTCACCAGCTTATTACTGCACAAAAAATCAAATTTTATGTTTTGTAGCAACTTGCGTGAAACTTGTTCGCAACTTGCTGCATTTACCTAACAAATAATCTGTTTGATTAAAAACATTTGTGATACAGGAAAGCTTGTTGTTCACATGTAAGTAAAAAAGGGAAAAGAAGTTGCATGGTAGATGAACATAGAAAGTTGCTAAAGAGCCTGAAGCAACTTGTGCTGAAGTAGCAGGTAACTCGCATCAATGGTTTGACCAGACTACGTAGAAACATAGACAAATGTGCAAGATTTGGTTTCTTCCCTCCAACTCAGTAGCTTATTACTGCGCAAAAAAAATCTTATTTTATGTTTTCGAGCAACTTGCGTGAAACTTATCCGCAATTTACCGCATTTACCCCACGAATACATTGCTTTGTTAAATGCGTTCTGCTAGAAAAAGGCTCGCATTTCGCTTCAAAGTAAAACAATGGGTGAAGAAGCTGCCTGCTAGACGAAAGCAGTAAGTTGCGCGAAAGCTTCAGGCAACTTGCGCAAAAGTACGTAGCAGGTAACTTGCCTCCGAATTCTCAAGTGGTAAGATATCCCTATGCAGAAACCTAGAGAAGTACCTGAAATTCGGTTTCTGCCCCTCAACTCAGCAGCCTGTTGCTGCACATTGCTTTTAGATTATATATATATATACATATATATATATATATATATATATATATATATATATATATATATATATATATATATATATATATATATATATATATATATATATATATATATATATATATATATATATATATATATATATATATATATATATATATATATTTATATATATATAAATATATATATATATATATATATATATATATATATATATATATATACAGTCCCGTGTAAACATGAAGTGTATGTAGTATAGTTGTTCCGAATCGAATAATCGGATGAGTATCCGACTATTTCAGTCGGATAAAAAAATCGACTTTTTATTCGAAAAGTCGAATATTCGAGAAAAGGCGATATCCGACTACAGTCGAAAAGTCGAATATTCGAGAAAGTGCGATATCCGACTATAGTCGAAAAGTCGAATATTCGAAAAAGTGCAATATCCGACTATAGTCGAAAAGTCGAATATTCGAAAAAGTGCGATATCCGACTATAGTCGAAAGCTCGGATATTCGAAGCAAATTTCATTTGGAACAAGTATAGTATGTAGGAGGATATTTAGAGGTTCAAACAGTCAAAACTTTAACCAAAAAAGCCAAAATGTTGGACACGAGAGATCTACACGGATAGTAAATAAAGAAAGTAGTGAAGAACTTTGGGCTAGAGGTGATTAATCTCCGGTGTGAAGCGAAACAATCAAGCGGTCAGCAGCAAGATGAAATCACTAGATGAGACCCTTCGGGCAGCCATAAATACGCATACAAAAAATAGCAATATGTTTGGGTGGAAGGCTCAGGATATTCCTAGACACATCTTCCCCATTGGAAAAACTAGTTTACAAATGTATAGAATCTAGATATGTATATTAGGAAAAGATGGAAGCCGAGCAAAAACGACCTTTCCAGAATGGAATGTCTAAATGTGTTTCTGGAAAGGAAAATCAGAGTTTGGCTCGAGGGGAGGCATGAAAACAGGGGAAAGATTGTTGCCACCTTCGAATGTTGCCTGGTGAGAGCAGGAGATCATCAATACATCGTGTTACCCTGTCATTACAATCAGACGAATATGAGGTCCATTTTAGTTTTTGGGTTGCGGTACGGTAAGGTCACTTACCTTATAACTCCGCTTAGAGAAACGGAGAGCTGTCAGAAAAGTCAGATTCGATTTTTTTCATCAGAGATCTTTCGGAATGATCACTTTCTTCTAGTGACCTTGTCTTTTCAGAGAAAATTTGGGTGAATTCGAAAGGCCCATCCCGGATTCTAAGTCCACAAATAGTTCTGGAAATGGTAAATTCTCAATATTGTAAACAGCCTCCCATTGTAAGACGCAGTTCACCGGCAGCACCCACAGAAGTGGAGTGAAACCGAAAACAATACTTATAGAAGGGTCAGCTCACTTTCCGCGGCTCCATCATTGAATCGGACCTGAAACGTCAGGTTCAATAACAGTTGCCCACACAAGTCCATTTAGACCACTCTAGTGGCTCAAAAAACAGATAGACTACTTCTGATCTCTAATCTCACCTTGCGATCATTGCCCGCCGAACAGCACACATTGCAGCTGAATAGCTCAGAACAGTATGTTTCTATTGGGAGACCTCCATCCACCCCATGTTCACTTTTTTTTTGGTGCACAACTGCCCTTCGACTCATTTGTTAAAGTGCGTTTGCGATTCGATTATAATTTCCGATTCTGAAAATTTAGCTTTCTGGCAATAGAATCGATTTGGTAATGGTCGAAAAAAGTTTCAAAAATGTCTTGAAATATCGTTAAAAATTATTCGGCGTAAAATAGGCTGGAGTAGTAAAAAAGCTAAGAAATGAAGTGAAATAACCTAAAATGCGATTTGGTGGTCGATCATTTCACAAGCTTCTACTTTAAACTCATCAAAGTGAAATCAAGCACGATATGAAATGGAGCGTTGCGTTCACCTAGCCTGACCTATGCTATTTCTCTTACTACAGCTTTCAAAAATGGGTTAATGTTTCCGTTCGCGCTTGATCGACCACCAAATAGCATTTTAGGTTACCTCACTTCATTTCCTAGCTTTTTTGTTACTCCAGCCTATTATACGCCGAATCATTTTTTGAAGATATTTCAAGACATTTTTGAAACTTTTTTTGACCATTACCGAATCGATACTTTTGCCAGGAAGTTAAATTTTCAGAAATATAACATATTTTTCCCGAAGGTTCCCTTTCTGACCTCAATTTCGCTCAACGATTTCCATTTCGATATGATGAAACATCTAACAGACGATATTGAAGTATGAGTACAATTTTTAAAACTTATAACCCAAAACCATTAAAAATACCACCTATTTCCGCATTTTGTGCAACATGTGAGAAATCGATATTATTGATGATTAATAATTGATCTTGCATGATGAGAAGAAATTCCCGAACAAGTGACTTAGAGCCGTCAACAATCAAAAATCATTGCGGCATTCTGTGCAAAAGGCGAAAAAATCGATATTATTGATTGCTATCTATCGATAATGACTGATGAGCAAAAATCCCCAACCAAGAGAACCAATCCCACCAGCAATCACAAATCCTCGCCTCATTTTGTGCAAAAAGCGCGAAAATCTATAATATTGATTATCGATCGATGACGTGTCATGAGTACGAACTCTGACAAGTTCAGTACTTACCTTCGACGACCTGTGTTGATTGGCTGCAGATTCACTAAAACACCCCTGTTTCCACAGCCTTAGCAGAAAAAAACAGTTTTCGTGCTCCACGGCTAATTTAATATGTAAACCCACTATTTTGAGGTACCCTTCAAAGTTAAGGTATCAAGTTCAAATTGGAATAGGAGCGACCTGCATCCATTTCCAGCCTACTGTACAAAAATGAGCTCCCTAGCTCAATTTTAGGTGTACCAACAAGATCGCGTACGTCGTCTGAAAAAAAGGAGATTAACAACAAAAACGCGCGGTCTTTCACTTTTTACTCGAAAACCAGTTAACCATTCCAAACCGTTTTTGGGTGGTAAAACCAATTTTTTGCGCTCTTTTCAATGCAATTTAGTTCTAATCTCTACACTCTGAACCGCGCACCACAATGTGCTCGTTACTGCTCCTAGGAGGGTCAGATTAAGCGTAGAACATTTGATAGAATGCGGAGAGAGGTGAACTCGAGATCGCTCTGCTCGTACTTGTCCTTGATCTTGACCTTGATGATCCATCCTCATTGGCGGTCTTCTCGATGTGGACCACATTCGCTCCAGGTTTTTATTAGAAAGAGCAACAGTCATCCAGTATGGTAAGCCTTTTTGTTTGAATGACTTGTTGAATGTGTCCACTCAAAGCATCGCAGGTCGTCCTAAGGTCCTTTTGACGTCACGCGGGTACCAGTATGTGGTCCTGGTACTCCATCTATCGTCAGCTCTTTGTAGCACATGTCCTGCTCATCTGTGCTTTTCAGACTGAATATGGGATACTGCGTCTCGTATGCCAGACTGCTTCCAAAGTTCGCGGCTGCTCAGTCCTTCTTGCCCAATGTATCCGTCGATTCGTTTGGGATAGGGGCTCTCTACCCACAGAGGGAGGGGATGTCCCGTTTTCGCAGTTCGAAGCGTCACATGACTCAATGCAAGAGAAGTGGTCCCGAGAGGAAATAGAGCCGCTAAACGGGAGACAACTCCTCCCTCGGTGTGTAGAGAGCCCCTGTCGCGATTCATTTCCTGGGGCGGCATGCATGAACACGTTACCACGGGGTTTGAAAACCCCCGTGCTTAGGACTCTCCGGGCTGGACGTTCTCTCTCGCTCTTACCTCCGCGCATGGGTCTCAGTGCTCAACGTTTACTCTAGCGCGAGGTGCGGCGCAACGCGATTCCCTTCACCCTTCTATTGCGTTCATGCATGCCGTTCCAGTAGTCACCTCTCCAATGTCACTTGGCGTAGGCCCAGGTCTCGGTACCATAGCACAATGCAGGTAGCACCGTAGATTCATACAGGTGTGCATGCAGCTTGCTATCCTGGATCTCAATGGTCACTTCTCGGATTGTGCCCTTCGCTGCCCAAGCTGCTCTTCTTCGTCGGCCAATCTCTTTCGACAGGTCGTTTTTCATATTGATCTCTCGTCCTAGGTACACATAGCTATCAACTCAATCCACTTCGTTTTCTTCCAGGTCGTCGCACCACTGGTTTGCCATCGCCTGAGTCTTCCCCATGTCCATTGTCAAACCAATCGCGCTGCCCACGCTATTCAATTCATTCAGCATTTCGTTCATCTCTCGAGCGCTGCCACTGATGAGCACAGTATCTTCTGCGAACCTTAGTTTACACAGCTTCTTCCCATCGATGTTTAAACCTTTTTCTTCCCAATCAAGTTTGCTCATCGCATGCTGTAGGGCAGCCGTGAAAAGCTTCGGTGATCTTGTGTCACCCTGCCGGACTCCTTTCTCGCTTGGAATGCGTAGCTTTCTTTCGGATAACTGTACCGTTGTTGATATTCCCACGTTGCACAGCTCCGTAACGTTCACGTATGCATAGTCCATTCCGGCATGCAACAAGGCGTTTAAAACAGCATCTGTCTCCACGGAATCGCATGTTTTTCTGTAATCAACTAATGTCAGGCACAACGGCAGTTTGTAGTTTCACGGCGTCGTTCGATCAATTGGGCACGGTGTGGATGTGATCCATGCAACAGAAACCCTTCCTGAATCTGCTTCCTCTTCAGAGGCCGGATGCATCAACCCGCCAAGTTGGGGCAGGGGCGGGACAGTCGGCATCTTTGACGATCGCAGTGCGAGGACAGTAGATCATCTAATCAATCGTGAGCCAGCAGTGTTTTTCGCTTCTCTAGCTGCCCCAGCCTCCTAGCTGGGGCAGCAGGGGCACGATTGATTTTGTGATTTGCGGAAACCTTCAAAGGCGCAGACTGCCCTGTCCAACCCGGCGCGTTGGTGCATCCGGCCCCAGGTTGGTACGCGCCAACTGTGGCCTCCAGACGATTCAGGAATATCTTGATGGAGACCTTATATGGAATCGACAGCAGGGTAATAGGACGGTAATCCGATATCCTCCTTGTCTCCCTTCTTTGTCAGAACATTTTTATGGAGAACAAAAAGTTTGTGAAGTTGTTCGGTGAAGCCCTGTAGGTCCACATTTAAACGAAGGGTAACGATGACCGCAGGCTACTAGCCGCGCGCCAACTCTGTTGGAAATCGATTAACAGATACATAGGTTACGTAAGCGTGGGGTCAGGAAGTCTTTGCATCTCTCCATCAAAACCACGGGTAAATGTCTTGTTGTTGGGCTATCCACAGTCAAATTTTGTTTCAAGCTGTTTTCGAGCTGAGGACGAAACCTTGCCCTCAGCCATGACATGTAACACCCAGGAAATACATAGATGATCGAGCAACTCAACATTTTTTTCTGTTTCCGAAGGAGAAGAGAAAAAAGAGAAGGAGAAAAGAGCATACTCCTCTTACACGCGTCGAGCGATGAGCCCATAGCAGGAAATTAAGGGGTCCCGATGTCTCATTTAAGGTGTCGAGAGCAAACACACACACACACACACACACACACAGGACGGCCGATGAGCTGGAGGAGGTGGAGGAGAAATTGGTTGCAGTACAAAGCACGCACATTCATTTCCTATGGGATGGCCACTACAGCCGCGAAAAAAGTTCAGCGGACGTAATTCTGTCAGAAGACTTTCAGAATTAGCCTGCCACACAGCACGCATGAAGAAACCAACTAACCGAGTGTATCCGTGAGACACAGAAACTGGCTCTCCCATTTTTACCGGACACAGATGAAGGAGGTTGAGGAGATAAAATTACAATAAATTCGATGAATTTCATTAGAATACTTATTTAAACTCAAACTCGCGGACAAAGGAACTCGAGAAAGACTGAAGGCAGCGTTCCCGATGAGAAAGTTGCCCGTTTTTTTTTGGTAAAAAAACGTAAGACTTGGGTCCCTCCAAAAGAAGTAAGAACGGAAATACGGCGAAAAAACGGCCAGGGAGTGGGTGAAAATCTCGTGTGACCAGCCCACCCATTGGAAAACCCGCCCACTTCTTGTAACAATTGTCCGGCATTCGTTTCAACAAAGGAACAGTTGCCGATTTTTCGAATACTCTTCATCCCGGAAAATTCTAATATCCAAGCATGTGCATAGGCCCATCTTACTTTTAATGAGCTTTTGGTACAAGAAACAGGAAACAAAGTCACTTACGTAAGGATTTTGAGGCGCAAAACCATTTAAGACGTTAGGTTTGACACTTTGTCCGCAGTCTCTCGAAACACACCACGGAGGCGTAATCAAATATTTCAAAGGTTTCTTTGAACAGCTTTTCTCTGGTATTTGAGAGTTTTTTAGGACATTTATCCTTATTAGCCTCTACATCGTGGACTTACCTACTCAAAAACATCAACAACTAGAATATGGTTTTTATTTTTATGCATAGTCCGGCGGCCAAAATCGCGTCGCAGTGATAACGAGTAGAGGGCAGGCACGATGCTGATATAGGATATTGCTCGCGGTTTGTGCCATTCAGCGGGGTACTCAGACAACAGGTGCGGACTGACCGCCGGCAATTAAGGCCTCTCTGGGCGGTACGCCGGCAAGTTGCGGGCGGATGGCTGCCCATCGCGGCCTCGGCGGGCGGATCACTGGCTATCAAAGCCCTTGTGGGCGGATCGCTGCGTTCTAGCGGGCGGATAGCGGCACCAGGGAAACTTTTCCACGCTAGCGGGCGGATCGCCGGCAAGCTCTGAAGCGGCGATCCGCCCGCAATCTGCAATCGATCCGCCCGCCAGCGCTTTGATAGCCAGCGATCCGCCCGCCACTGCTTTGACAGTCACCGATCCGCCCGCTCAAATTTTACACGGTGAAACTTGTCAATCATTGACGAGTTCTTTTCTGTTATCAGTATCATGCTCAGAGTAAACGAACCGAAGGGTATAAAACGCGCTCCATCGCACTGAATGCTCAGTCGGCATTTCGAGGCCGATCCTGGAAGGTGAATTCAAGTCGCCTCTAAAGGACCACTCGGGAGCCGAAGAATAATTTTTGGCAGCTGAGGGGATGGTCCCCACGGCTAGGGGGGTGGGGGTGACCCCTCACATGGAGACCGTGGTGGGAACCCACGGAAACCAACATGTGGCATCGAGGGCGGATCGCTGGCTTATGGCGGGCGGATCGCTGGCTACTGGCGGGCGGATGGCGGGGGGCTGTCGATCCTCCCGCCAAATGCCAGTGATCCGCCCGCACCTACTGTCTGAGTACTCTATTCGGGCATACTTCCTGCGAAGAGCGACGCGACGCTATGTTCACGACCAATATCGACGAAAAATCGATATGCCTGATATGCATTGCCGCAGAATGATCCCGGTCTACGGGTGTCTGCTCTGTACCCCCCGTTCTCCACTAATCGAAATTTTAACAAGTATTCGTCTTTCCGTCTTTTATGTTGGTGTCAAAGTAGTTAGTAGTATTTCAGAGCAGCAGGCAACTCTACCTCAAGAGCAGAATATGAGATGGCAAAGCAAGAATCCATAGATGTCCTAGTACTGGGAGGAAGTCGGAGACCAGTAATATTCCATCCTAGACTGTTCCTACGCGTTTTCTCCGACTTCTCATCATTTTCACACCACAAGGGAACCACAATAAGTCATAGTGATCATTCCAAATGAAATGTACTTTTCTAGAAGCACTTTTGGACGAAAAGTCCGAATATGCCTATCGCAGCTGCCTAGACCCACACTGAGAAAAGTTATAGGCATTTTTTCTCTGATTTTCACACTCATTGAGCCCTCCAAAAAGCGCATTATTTTTACGAAAATCCGGAAACGGACCTCATAATCGTGTTCAGCGCCCAAAACTACCCCACTATGCAAAGCTAGGTTGAAGTAACATTTTCCAAACTTTGCGCACACTAACAGCGTTTTGGACTTGTACGGATTTTCGGTTGAGCGTTTATTTACCCCAATTAGGGGGCTCTCAAAGCGTTTAAGAAAAAAATTCCAGATTTGACTCAAAATTCGTTCTGAGGGGTTGTTTGGGGTGCTGATCACGAATCTGAGGTTCATTTATCCATTTTCCGAAGTTTTCGACTGTATTCGTTCACAGATTCCCAACGGGGGAGAATTTGATGGCAAATCGCGACTTTTGACGATTTCCGGAGTGCTACTATAGGATACGCTCAAGTTATTTCTCTGGGGGTTGTTTAGAATGCTGAACACGAATCTGATGTCGGTTTATCGATTTTTGGCAGCTTACGGTAGATTACGGTGGGTATACGGTAGTTTGGTCAAAGTCTCAGATTTGTCTCAAATTCTATGTGGAGGTTATTTGGGGTGCTGAACGCGAATTTGATGTCCATTTATCGATTATCGGAATATTGAGGTAGGTTTTGCTTCCTAGATGGCATGTTACCTACCGTAACCTACAGTAAACCTTAAAATTTGGGCAAGCAAACCCCAGATTCGTGTTCAGCATCCCAGATTACCCCTACATACATGTTTTTAGCCAAATCAGGGGAAAAATTCAAAAACACCCCAAAAATTCCATGGGGGATGGTACCCTTACATACCTTGCCGCGAAGCTTTGAAAAACGCTCATAGCTTTTTTCAGAGTGGGTCTAGGCTGGTGCGATGGGCATATTTGGACTTCTCGTCCGAAATTGGTTCTGGAAAAGTACATTTCATTTGGAATGGTCACTATGACTTATTGTGGTTCCCTAGTCAGTCACGGTCAGACCGATGGTCTCCGTATCAGATTTAGTCTAGTGAATGAACCAAGCACGATCATTGCGGCATTAGGCACCAACGGAGTTCCGATCACGCGCGGCGACCTACCGTCGCAGCACGGTGCGTTCACTAGATCAAACTGATTTCGAGGACTTTACCTTCTCATGAGGATAGCATAGCACAACGGCTTTACAATTAACCCATCCTTTTCAACTACTGTTTAAAGAGGAACTGCAGAGCTCAACTTTCAGAGAGGAAAGGGTTTATGTAGAGA
Source organism: Aplectana chamaeleonis (assembly GCA_029168955.1). NCBI lineage: Eukaryota > Metazoa > Nematoda > Chromadorea > Rhabditida > Cosmocercidae > Aplectana > Aplectana chamaeleonis. The sequence goes on from JAPDOI010000344.1 coordinate 590,417, forward strand.
AAGCACCTAGCTGAATACGAAACTTTAAAAATGCATTAGCTGATGAATGTCATTATATTTGCTGGCTACACCACCCACGTGCCATTGTTATTCTCATTGTAATTTAACGGTTTTGACACGCTTCGCAGTTCAAGATAATGAGGTCGTCTTTAAAAAATTGCCATCTGAAACACTTTCAATGCATATAATTCATGTGCTGCAAGAGGAAAGTCATGCATCCAGATGGAGTTAGAGGTTGCGTTAGCGTACATTTGTTAGTCATCCACTCGACCTGCTACATGAGAACAAGATATTGGTTGCGGATCCACTGTCAGAGACAGTGGTTAATGGAGAGCTTCAACATGCCTCCTCCTTAGCTTCATACCAGCTCAAATGGTGGGGTCAAGTCACAAGACTTTTTTAGAATCCTCATCATTCTCCCCATCGTGCATAACAAGAACATCGGAAGTTCTTCACCGCGACTGAAAGTGACTTTGTAAAACCGAAGTGCTTCAAATCCTTGAACTAATTCTGGAAAAAAAAGTTAGTGAAGATCTTTTCGGAGCAAGTAATCGTATTTTTCCCACTTCACACCCTATAAAAGGAAGCGGGAACCTCCCTAGAGATTGGGCGACTCGGCTCGGGCGTCGAGCCTCATATGGGGTGAACGCTTCGTACGCGATAAGCACTATGTCGCCCTTCTCCCCGCGAAATGCACCCTATCGTGTAAGGCCTAGTGCTTACTTCCCGCGACAGTGCATATCAGCAGTATTATTTTTCGGTGGATGTAGATGACGAGCATTATGTCGCGTCGCTCGTCGCTGAAAGTATGCATTAGGCCTAAGGGGTCGTTTATACTTCCGCAGCGGCGCGGCGAGATGCAATACAGCCGTATCGATGAAGCGGCGGCGCCGCGAGGCGTTTAGAGTTTTTCTGCTCGAAATCTTCCAACGGCGCCGCGCGCGGCCGCCGCCTGGGTGCTGCCGCGCCGCCCGGGGAGAGTAGGCGGCGTGGCGGGCGCGTCCAGTCCTCATTAACATCAAATGCTTTTTTGCTGATATTTCATATGTGGTAAATTCTCCATTTGGCTCCTCTGATTGATCGCTAAAATTTCTTCCGAGGTCCTGGAGGTTGTTTAGAGTAGGCTGGATTGTAAGTTCTTTTTTTGCTCTTAAAATAATGTTTCTATAGAGAAAAATTTTCAGAAGACTCTATCTGCTTTCGAGTGCGGTGTTATGATACAAAAGATTATAAATGTTTCTTTTGCAGAAGAAATCACTTATTACAATCGACCTTGTGCTATGTGAGAGCTACTCCAAGCTGTGGTTAGGGTCGTTCTGCGACTTCGCCGCGTCAGTTCGTCGCAGCTCGATTATACATCATAGTGGCGCAACTTTCAAGCGGCCCGCAGCGCCGCTCCGCGGCGGAAGTATAAACGACCCCTAAGAAAGGTGAGCACATGCCTGTCGCGTGTCTCGTGCCAGCTAAGCACGCAGTCCAGTGTTTTGCGCCTTAATCACAACTTCTTCAACGGCTTCACTTATCATAAAGAAGTTTACATACAGGAGGGTTCTCCATTGTCCCCACATTGGGCCACGGCAAACACCATTTTCGCGACGTCTCCTCTGAGAGTTTTGGTTGAGAAATAGCCGCGAAATAGCCGAGAATTCACCCACCAGGCTACGCAGCGGCTTCTGGTGTGCTATTTTGCGGCTATCTATGGGCTTTTCACGGAACGGACAAGAAGTAACCGAGAAATAGCCTAGATATAACCGAGAAAAAACTGGAAGTAATCAAAAATAACCCCGACGCAACCGTCCCCGGCTCGCCGGACCACCATCCGGGGCTGCCAGCGGTTGCGCAGGGCCTCCAGAGGCTAAACGAGGTCTATGCACCTCAAACTTGGCTAATTGAACCGAAGGAGGTGTTGACATCTGAATTATAAATCTAGACTGCACCGTATACCCACCTCAAGAGCATTATTTCTCGGCTATTTCGCGGCAAACATTATTTGGCGGGCACTTTGCGGCTATTTCTCGGCCAAACTCTCAAAATCTTCGCTTACGCGCCTTCACCGCACCTAGTAAATTCTTTCCGAATGGCACAGCCCGCGCACGCGGTCGGTGAGCGTATCGAGTAGCCGTCGGTAAAGGATTTCCGCAGACTTGTGAATCGATCTGTTAGAATAATAGGAGGGTACTGAATAACATCCCAGTCAGCTGTTTGCAGCCGACTGGGAGGGCTCATTCGAAAAAATTTCTTTGTGACGGCCGCGCGACACGCCCGCCGACCGCGTAAGCGAACAGCCTCACTCGGACAGACTTTAGCGGCAACACGACACCATTCAGTTTGGGTGGTAGTATTCTATCGGCTTGACTTTCAATGCGAAAAATTCTGAACTCACCATCGTCCTCGACTTCGGCAATGGTAGCGTCGCGGTAGAGCTGGCACCGCGAAGCCGTGACGTTGAAGTGGCTGCGGTAAGCGTGATGAAGTCGTGGTCGAACGATCGCTGTCGTCGTTGAGCAGTGCTGCTGTTAAGGAATATGGGCTGCCGCTGCTGCCTAATTTCTTCTTCTTGAACGAGCATGAGGTAAAGGACGTCTTCAGCATACAGATAGCCTCATTTCCACCCGGGCCACATGTATCCGCCCACTTTTGCAGCACAAACGCATATGTGTGCTCTAAACGATGACGTGTCAGCAAACGTTCTATTCTCATTAAAGAGGTGTCATTAATTCGCTAGCAAACGCCTAAATGAGATCTGAGTGTTATCTAAACAGGGAAGACGCCCGAGTTTTTTGCCTGTTTGCCATGTTTAATTGGAAAGTTAGACCCTAATTCAGCTGGGCTTGATGTCCATGAATGAGAACTTTCAAAGGCAGCGTAATTGATAGGAAGTACCCAAAAATAATATTCTACCGTCAGAAGTAAATGGTTACCACATGACGGGCTTACCATAATTGCTAGGAGGAAGGCCAGTTAATTAGTTCAGTTGGATGTGTGAAAAGTGCGCCCTACGATCCTCTAGGCTTTCCCCAGCTTGAGAACCCATTTAATATCCTTCGCTGATTAAACTTTCCCAGCCAAATTTACTCGGGCAGTAACTGCGGGTGGCCTGGGGGCCTTTCATGAGCCGGGGTAATGGGTGAGTCCACAGGAGCAGGCAACCCTAAGTACGAGCCAAGCGATACGTGCTCTCACGTATGACAAGGATAAGCAGTAAAATATGCTGCAGTTGAATTTCATAGAGATTATACACATACATTATACATATGCATAGAGTCGTAGCTCTGCAGTATTCTTCAACGACTCAAAAAATTTTCGAACAATCGAATCATATAATAAGAAGAAATTTCAGATTTTTGAATAAGCAAGTTTGTCGTCCAACCCGATCTTTCGAAATTTCAAATAATCGAGTTTTCGACTTACTCGTTTCTTCAAATTTTTGAAAAACTGAGTTCTTCGATTGACTCGGTATCGACCGTGTCAGTCGATATAAAAACTCGAACACTCTACGTAAGTATTCTTCACAGTTCCAGACTATGCCCTGACCCCCCCTAGGCAAAACTGAAGGGAGCACGATCAAGGAGATTGAGGCAAAATTTCAGCCTCGTTTACCTGATTCAGTACCGAAATTTGTCTCTTTGAAACTCCTTTCTTTAGCTCCCTCTCCATAGGCCTCAGTGGCAAAGTATTTCGCAACGCATAATCTCATATTCATGGCTTTCTCCACATTCCACCGGCAAGTGAATAGATAATAAGCTGTGTGGAGTCGCCTTCACCGCATAAATACAGGCCTGAATCATGATTGTTTCAGGCCACTTTGAGCTGTCTCCTTCAATTCGCCAATCACAACATACTTCTGAAATATTGCTTGATTTCTGCACTTCATTTTATAAAGTTATCGAAGTGAGTAGTGGAAGCTCGATATGCGGTTGTAGATGTTCGACCGACCGCTTTATTCGCGACGTTTCGGGTCATAGACCCTTCTTCGGGCGACTGTACACATATGTAAGGTCACATGCCACGTTTGCGGAGAATTTTTCATATGTGAGACAGGAAGGCCTTTACACTAGCGCTTGCACAGGCGGGGCCTCAGATCGCCAGTATCTTAGGCCTCGTTTATACTTCTGCCACCGAGCGGCGCGGCGAAGTGCAATCCTACAATATCGATCGTGCCGCGCCGCGTGATCAATATGACAGAAATGCACTATGCCGCGCCGGTATAAGGTCATTGATATACTTCAGCGACAATCGGTCGCCGGCGACGGACACGGCGACGGAGTCGTCGTCGCCGCATTGAATTCCACGCGCTTTTGCGTACTGATATTTCCGCACACGCGCATCTGCACAGCAAACAAAAAAATCGATTATGGTCATGTCGTCACAGCCTATGTGGGATTCCGTGATATTTCCAAATGTTTTCACTTTCTGTCTCAATATGATCATCATTCTAGTCGTTTTATTTATCCCTGGTTTTAGTTGGTAGTTGGGGAAGCGGAAAATCTAGAAGTTGTCATAGAAGAGGCAAAACACGTGGTCTTGGGATATAATCCATGCATTCGATAGCCCAGAAAAAAATGTATAAATAAAAAGGACAATTTATAATTAATCGAATGATATAATGACAACACATAAACACTCAATTGAAAAAAAACTGCATTTAAACAGATAAACCGAAACGTACAAAACTATAATGTCTTTTGATGTCACTATATTGTCCATGATATGCCAAAAATCATATGAAACAGCGTGAAATAGATGAATCTGTGGAGTCCAGGGGAGCCAGCGACAGCCCGTCGCTGTGCGCAGCACAGCCACGGGCTGTCGCTGCGGCGACGGAGTATACCAGGGTTACGTCACTGAAAACTATAACACCCCTCAGCGACCTGTTTCGGCGACGGTCGCACGCAAACTGATCCCGCGGCCGACCCTGCCATAGCGCCGGTGCTGGTCCCGACACGATGAGTGATAGTTGTCCTAGCCTGTCGCTGCAGCGACAGAGAGGTATACCAATGGCCTAAGTATAAGCGACCCCTTACCCGAACGGTGCATTCTCGAAACACAGGACGCTTAAAAGCAGTGTTCACGATAATCATCAAATTTTAGGTTGTTCGCTATATTGATTAAAGGCAGCATACACGCTCGCAAAAGTTGTTGATATAACTACATTAGTGGGGTCGTATGGGCCCTAGAAGAGCCCTCACGATGTTGGAAGAGTTGAAAACGAGTTAAAGTGCCCGTATTTGAGCCGTATTGAGTCAAAAAAATCATCCTCTCCCCGCCCATCGATACGGACTCCGCCCCTCAATACAGATGTTCAATGTTCGATTACGGTCATTTTCTCTCATTTTTTACGCTTTTAGGGTTGTAAGAGTTCCATAAAGGGCCTTACGAGTAAATTAGCGTCGTTATCCCAACGAATTTGTCGCTAGCTCCGCTATTTCAGCCAATGCGGTAAAACTCGTCCACTTCTGGGCCAATATAGAACGAACCGCTATATCTTCATTTCATTTGATTTTTTTCCGGTTTTTTCGTTATCTCTGAATAGTAACAGCTTCAGAACTTTGATTCATTCCACAAAATTGATATCATTTTTGAGCGTGTATGCTGCCTTTCAGTGGCCACCGGGTAGAACTAAAATGGCTCAGAAATTGAGAAAAACGCACCAGAAGTACAAGAAATCCTTAAAGGCAGCATACACGCTCGTAAACGTAATTGAGATAACTACGGAATTAGAAAGGTATGGCACCGAACACAACGCCCACGGATTTTGAAGCGTCAAAAACGACCCACTATGACGCTACACGAGCGAGAAGTTGGCCCCGCCCCTGTATCTGCCCGCCCCCTGTATTTGCGTCCTCCTTGAAAACAGAGGTGAAGAACGATTCCCACCACCTGTGACGATTGTGGGTGGTAGAATAGGCACCATAGGTAAACCACAAACGTCGCCGACGGTGGTAATGACCCAGCACCCCTGTTTTGGTGGCACACGTGAATACAGGGGGCGGGCAGATACAGGGGCGGGGCCAATTTCTCACTCGTGTAGCGTCATTGCGTATCGTTTTTGACGCTTCAAAATCCGTGGGCGTTGTGTTCGGTGCCATACCATTCTAATTCCGTAGTTATCTCAGTTACGTTTACGAGCGTGTATGCTGCCTTTAAAGGCAGCATACACGCTCGTAAGCATAGTCGAGATAACAGCATAGATAGGTCCGCACGGCCCGTACTATGTCGTCAACGACGTTTGAAGCGCTGAAAACTGTCCAGGATGACAATGTTTGACAATGTTTGAGCAATCTTGCCTTCCACGCCCGTATTTTCACACCCCTTCGAGTAACAGAATGAGAATCGATACTTGTGAAAACGTGTGATAATTGAGAGTGATAGCACTATCAAATGGGAGTGCACGAGAGAAATAGCTTGGTTTACTTGAGTATAACATGTCTGCATACCTAATGACTCTCGTCCACTTTCGAGAATGCCGCTCTACTTTGGCTGACCTCTTGAAATGGAGGATTTTATCAGTGCACAAACATGTTATACTCAAGTAAACCAAGCTATATCTCTCGTGCACTCCCATTTGATTGTGCTATCACTCTCAATTATCACACGTTTTCACAAGTATCGATTCTCATTCTGTTACTCAAAGGGGTGTGAAAATACGGGCGTGGAAGGCAAGATTGCTCGAACATTGTCAAATACTGTCATCCTGGACAGTTTTCAGCGCTTCAAACGTCGTTGACGACATAGTACGGGCCGTGCGGACCGGTCTATGCTGTTATCTCGACTATGCTTGCGAGCGTGTACGCTGCCTTTAAGTATCACCCCGCCTCTTGAAGGCAATGTTCGCGATTAGCTTCATCCTCGAATTTTCCATGACAAAGGCTTCTCGTGGCTCTCAGAAGCAGAACAGCGTCGAAAAAACGGGAAAAAGCTACCCAGGAGCTGCGAAACGACTTGGAAAAGTGGGCAAACCCCGCCGCTGTGGGCAAGTCCCGCTTCTTTCCGCCCCTCGACGTGAACAAAACAACACTCAAAATCGTGAGTTGAGCAATGGTTTCCGATCAAAAGCCCCGTTCTTCCCTTTATTCTCAACTTCTCTCTTTACTCAGGTCAGCTCGCATACATTGGCTGCAAAAGACGGAAGTTACAAGCCTCGGACAAGTCGTCCACCATTTTTCCCTAGCTCAATTTTTGAGAGACCATAACTCCATTCCCAGAAGGTCTTGTACGATTCTAGAAGCATCGTTGGAATCAGAATGGGACCGGCTTCAAGATAGGAAAAAACAGAAAAGCGATTTTTGTCGCGAACAGTGCCTTCAAAGACACAGTCCAAACTCGGAATCGATTTTGTCGTTTTTCTGCCTGTCTTGGAGAAAATTTCACGCTGATCACAATGGTGTTTCTAGAATCGCACAGAACTCACTACGAACGGAGCTACGGCTCCTCAAAAATCTCAATTTTGAATGGCTAGAAGTTCGCGGACGAGTTGTCTCGAGCCTGTATTTTATCGTTATTCGCAGCCAGCGTTCTGAAGCAGGCCACAATATAAAGCCAGACCGAAAACAAATCGAAGAACATAGGTTTTGAATAAAGTCATTCCCGCGTCTCTTCCCTATTCAGGTCGGAAACCTGGCAGTGGGCGTTACCCTTTTTTTCTTTCAAGGGGCGTGGCTTACTTTTTCCTGGCTTTTTCTCGCTTATTTGAGCGAATTGAGATTTCGCGCTTGGCAGGGTTGCTATTGGCGGCAACCGGACCATAATATCAAAAATTACCTCAAAGGTTGGACTGTGCCTTTGAAGGCATCGTACGCGCTGAAAACCACTCACCGTTTTTTCGGTTTAAGTGATTCTCTGGGCCCACCTAAGAACGTAGGGAGACTTTGTTCGGTCGGAAACGCCTCATTGTGAAGATAATTGAGGTTGAATGTCTCAAATTCCGTCAAAAGAGGCCGGCCCTCCGTCAGTCATCTGACACAATTTGCTGTCAGCCATCATATAAGTAAATTTTCAACATTTGATACAGAGCAACTGGGGGAAGTTGATGGAATATACCAAACGATTACATGAAGAATGACTTTTCTACACACATCGATTAACCTTTCCTTCTCAACAAATCACTTGAAAGAAGGATAAACTTCATTTGATCGTGAGATTGTCGGTCGAAATTCTATCTCTAACGATCGACGCTTCCTTTGTAAAAAGTCGATTGAGATATTTTGGGTCTAAAAAAGTGGTTTTCAGTGAATTTTTCGCGATTTTTTCAACGCAGCTGTTACGTAGGGAACTATAGCTCTCATTATATACGAAAAACGCGAAAACGAAATTCATCGTGAACGATGCCTTTAAGTATCACAGGAGATGTTTGTTGTTACATTGGAATCTTTTGTGGGCCCGTCGCTCGCGATTCTCGACTCTTTATTGCTCCGTTCTTTCCTTTGGACCCTAACTAATCCTACTTTGCATAAAACATTCTTCTATTTTCGATCGACCCAATTTCCCACCGGTGACAATGACCATGAACATGTTGAGCCGACCGGACAACTAGTCCATGTTATAGAATAATGTCACTGAAATACGACGTTTTAATGCGTTTCTCGCCGTTTCATCATAATTTTGGTGACACTTGGAGGCCAACGCATTGTTTTATGTGATAAACTCGGGGACGAAAATCATCGTGAACACTGCCTTTAAACGTGGTAACGAAGCCGCACCCTAAATGAGTGTAAGTGTAATTTGGAAGAATGTGGCGAATCGGTTGTTTTCTCCCCCGGGTCCGACACCAGTCCCGACTGAAGTGTCAGTCCCGAGAGATCCAACCTACAGAGTCCCTACAGATAACATAACCTACTTTACTAATTACTCTGGCAAGCTGTATACTGTAGTAAGGGCATAGCCAGGATAACACCACATAATGCGCATTCGACACCTGATACCACCAACTTGAACTTCCCTGGACTAATCAATACACAACCCAGCTGTATTATGTGTATATTGCGAAATATACGACCCTCTTGCATACACGACAGGACACAAGCTAATTTAGATTAGTTTATACTATTTACAAGGAAAATGCGGAGAGAACTTGGAGGGAAGAAGAACAATGGAAACAAGGAACAATTAATACATGAAAGATAAGCACCACTGAATTATGCATCACGATCGATAATACAGGCCATGGAAACTGACCTGTTCATTGAAGATGCTCTTCCCGAGCCAGCTGTATTGCAGGTGGAATAGAAGTGTTCTAAAGGCCAGAGGCCCCGAAACGATGCACAGCACAGAGAGGAATAAAATAGCAGCACAGAGCTGCAGTAGAGAAGACCACGCTTGGTCGCGGCAGGGGCGAAGACCGACGACTCAGACTGCTCCGCCCAAACCAGTCCGACTGCGTCTCTACCGTGCGTCGGCATTCGTTGCGGGACCGACCGCGCGTAAGCCTCCTTGAGGAGCGATAGCATCGCGCTTTTGCGACAGATACGGTAGAAAGAAAGATAAGAGAAGCGCTGGAGAGAGGAATGAGCGCACCGCCCATGAATATCTGGGAAGAAATGAAAGACGCGACGAGGATGCTGACTCTCCGGCACCATGACAGTGGTCACTGAGAACGAACGGCGCTCGTATAATTCGCTTCCACAGCACTGCGCAAGTCGGTCGATAGCTGAGACAATTTATCCTCTCACCCTAGCACCATACCGCTGCCGCAGCTGCTAGGTTAGCATCGTTGGAATGTTGTATGTGTTTTTTTTGTGTGAATTTCTATGTAATCACTATTACAGTCGCCCGAAGAAGGGTCTATGACCCGAAACGTCGCAAATAAAGCGGTTGGTCAAACATCTACAACCGCATATCGAGCTTCCACTACTCATTTCGATAACATAATTCTGAAAGCCGGCCGTTTTCAAAACACGCACTTCAATTTTCAGGACGATGAAGTTGATTCGAATTTGTTTTCTCAGCCTTCTCCTCATTGTGGCCGTCAGTCGCTGCTTCGAGCCATTTCGGGTACATTGTTCAGAATATTAACAACAATATTATCTACGGCAGGGAAACTCTGAATTCTACCTAGAATCCTACCGAGAACCTGCCACCTCGGTGCCGGACAGGAGCCGAAGCGAAAGGTTCGCGGCAGGTTTGCGGTGAAATCAAGGCATTGACTAGATTCTGCCGCAATTCCAGTGTCTCAATCAGGCGAATCGCCTCGCGGGTGGGATCCTGCCGCAAATCTTCCTTGGTTTTGGTCTCTGCATCCCAAGATTTTAAACATCAACCCTTACCAATCCATAGCTTGCTAGTCCGAGGCGTTATCGACTCAGCCATTTCCGCTGCTGTGCTATGGCGCTTTCATTGCAACGATCAAGGTTTTATTGCGGTATTTTCGCGGCGAATCCACGGCATGCGCTTCTTCGCGAAATGGCGTCATTTACGAGGAATTTCGACTCGTTTTTCGCAAGATTCCCCTATAGCCCACGGCAAGGATAGTTTCTTTCCAAAGTGTTGCAGCGCGTGCCCGTGCTATGAAGCTTCCGATTGTGGATTCGCCACGCTTTAAATTCTGCAAGTATGTGAGAAACGCGATAACGATTAGTGCACGCTGTCAATGTCTTATTTGTCGGAGCACGCTGTGTGATGCGCCGGTGAGGTGGTAGAATGGGATCGGACGAGAATGAATATGTTAATTGTTTATTAAGTGCAGTGTTCCCGAGTTTTCCACTCAAAACAATGCGTTGGCCACCAAGTGTTACCAAAATTACGAAGAAACGGCAAGAAACGAACTAAAACGCCTTATTTCAGTGACATCATTCTCAGGCTCGGTCTAGTTGTCCGGTTGGATGAACATGTTCGAGATGGTCGTCACCGGTGAAAAATGGGTTTGGTCTAGAATGGAAGAATATTTTAGGCAAATCAGCATTAGTTAGGGTCCAAAACAAAGAAAGGAGCAACAGACTGTAGAGAATTTCGAAGAACAGGTCCACAAAAGATTCGTTTATGTCACAACGAACAGTTCCTGTCAGAGTAAAAAGGCGGGGTGAGAGTAGAGAATCTCAGGACCTTCTGATGCTTTTTTCTTGATTTCTTCGTCATTTCAGTCTTATCCAAGGCCAATCAATAGATTTAGCGAAAAATCTCATAATTGAAGATTATCGTGAACACTGCCTCTAATGTAATAAAAAAGGGGGGCTTGGTCAAAGGGATCCATCGAAAAGGAACCAAACGCGGGTGAGGTGTAAGGCGGCAGGTACCGGTGCGGGTGTGTCGAAGTCCATCTAGTGCACAAAATCGGATACTCAGCGGAGTAATTCGGCACCACAACGGGCGGCCTTTAAGTGAGGCGCGAAACTGTAGTTTTTGAAAAAGTCGGGAGATGCCACGACACTGTGGTAGCACAATGAGAGATCGTGCTCTGCGTGCAATCCGTCCCGCTGATGCTCTCGAAATAGTCTAGTTAATGATTTAAATGAACGCATTTATTGCTATTAGTGCGCATTGCTATTAGTGCGTTGGGAGTGTGTATACAAGTCTGTTGGTACCTGCTCGTTGGTGCCCCTGCTTCTACTGAACCCAGCAGACGTTTGAGTGTACACAGGGAACGTTCGAGCGATATAGCGTGCACAACTATATCGCGAAAGTATCCCGCACATTGCATAAAGGTGTCGCCGTCCGGCACACTAAGGCCTCTGGTCCATAACACCTTAGGATCCGTACCTAGGGAGTCATGGAGTCTTTGGCCACAAGCCACAATTTCGCCACCCTGAACTGTCGATCGCTGTCGAGTGATATCCAAAAACTGCGCTATCCAGACTTCTGAGCTATTTCCATGCACCGTTTGCTGCTTTGCAGGAAACCCGCCTCAGCTGATAGACCCGTCATCAGCGTCGGAGAGTACACCATCTACTGCGGCAACGCTGACGATAGGAGAGTGGGAGGCTGTGCAATAGCTGTAAGGAAGGATTTCAATGGTATGGTCAAGGAGTTCGGCTCAACGTCGTGTCGGAATGCATTCGTACGACTGCGGGATCACAGAGGATTCAATCTGTGGATAGTGAGTGCTCATGCGCCCACTGAAACCGCCGAAGACAATTCGAAGGATGCGTTTTATGAGGAACTCAATACGTTGCTGGCCAGGATACCTTGTCAACATGCTGTTGTCGTGGGGATTGACGCAAATGCGAAGATGGGACTTGATCAGGAATCCGAAGTACTCGGTAAATGGTTCTACCCAGTGGAGCAAACATCGGACAATGGCTACCGCCTTGTCGACTTTGTGAACGCAGTGGTCTGATTATTGCATCGACATTCAAGAGGAATCATCGCCGCCATCAGCTTACGTGGCAGGGACCAACCCGGCTATCTCCAGAAGAGCAGCGGAAGCGGAAGATGACAACTTTGAAACTACAGCTTGACTATGTCCTGACGAGGAATATTCCAGTATCGGACATTCGAAGATCTAGAGCTGTGTGGGATGTCGCATTCGATTCGGATCACCGTCCTGTTCTGTTGAACTTCACTGCGAGGATTCATAAGAGGAAGCGAGGGGCTCAGCCTCTCCAGAGGATTGACATGACAAGTCTCAGAGATGAAGAGTGCAGAAGGAATTTCCGACAACGCGTTTCTATTCACATCGGAGTACGGACTAAGAAGAAACTTTGCGACGCGGATTCTTTTTGTCAAATGCATCCAGGACGCTTCGAAAGAGGCACTCCCGGTTGTACAGCCTAAGAAGAAGTTCGCCTACGTCTCAGAAGAAACAACATCTACCTACAACAGAGTATGTGCTCTCCGAACTGCAGGAAACTTCGTGGAGGAGAAGCGTCTGAGGAGGAAGTTGCGTCGGCAGCTTCAAAGTGACCGCGAACGAGAGTGGACGTGTAGAGCTAAGGAGTTCGAGAAGGCTTGGGAGGAGAAGAATCCGAGGAAAGCCTACACGTTGCTGCGACAGTATAGCGGGAAGATGAAGAGATGTTCTCCTGTCTTGAACACTACCAATGGAGTTGCAGTTGGTGATGCGACGCTGCCAATATGGAAGGATTACTTCAGTTCACTACTGAATCGTCCAGCGCCATCAGTACCTGAGCTCCCGCATGTTCAGAGAGCACATTACGATGTCAGTGAGGAACCGCCGACTGAGTCTGAAGTTTTGGATTGTGTCCGGAAAATGAAGAATGGAAAGGCAGGTGGAGATGACAACATCACTGCTGAAATGCTGAAAGCTCTTCCTCCGTCTGGGATTCGTGAAATGACCAACACCATCCGTGCCATATGGATGAGCGAAAGGATACCCGATTCGTGGAGACATGCGATCATCGTACCTCTTCACAAGAAGCTATCCGTCACGGATCCTAAGAACTACAGAGGAATCTCTCTACTTCGTGTCATGTACAAGGTTTTAGAACGTATCATTCTCGAGCGACTTATCAAACATCGTGAAGGAACGACCAGAGATGAGCAAGCCGGTTTTCGACTCTGGAAGATCGACCATCGACCAAGTGTTCGTCGTGAGAAGAGTAATTGAATCGTGGCAGCGGTTTTCGAAGCCATTACAGCTTGCTTTTTTGGACTTTGAAGCCGCGTTCGACTCTCCTCATCGTGATCGATTGCTCAATGCTCTGCGAGCAGATGGAGTCCCGGAAAAGTATGTTCGGTTAATCGAGGACATGAACAAAGGAACAACAGCAGCAGTTCGTACACCTGTCGGATTTACGTCAGCTTTCGAGGTGAAAACAGGAGTAAGGCAAGGAGCCGTTGCAGGACCTTTTCTTTCAACTTCGCCGTTGATGACATCATGCGTAGAGTTGCAGAACAGTTTCCTGCGGATGTGATCCTAACACCATCAGGGACGCTCCCTTGTCGACCTGGAGTACGCCGACGACATTGTGTTATTCGCTGAAAACAACGCAAAACTGCAAAGGATTGTGAACCTCGTTTCGAAGTATGCCGCAGCCTATGGACTTCGTCTTCGTCCCGACAAATGCAAGCAGATGTGGGTCTCTCAGAGGCCTTCAACTGGAGTTTGTGTGGACGGACAACGTATCGAACTGGTGGACGATTTCTGTTATTTGGGCTGTTTGCTGAAGAACGATGGTAGTTATGCAGCGGATATTCGACAACGATGTGCGAAAGCTACGTCTGCATTCAATTCTCTAACCAAGTGTTTGTGGTCTACCACCATCGCGAAGGAAGTCAAGTTGCGCGTCTACCTATCCGCTATTCGCCCTATCATGATGTACGGATCGGAGACGTGGGCAGCACCGAAAACGCAGATGGAAAGGTTGGATTGCACGGAGAGGAAGCTTTTTAGGCGTTTGCTTGGATATTTCTGGCCGCGTGTATGCCATAACGAAGACCTTTACAAGGAAATCGACGCAGTACATCAACGCTTGACACGAGGGAGGTGCCAGCATCTCCTAACGCCATCTCAAGCAGCAATGGAAAGTCGACTTCGACTGCTCGGGCATATACTAAGAAGAACGCCGGATCGTCTCGTACAACACGCTTTAAAAATGCTTCCAAATCCTGTCTGGAAACGGCCACCTGGGCGTAGGCGAAAGTTCTGGACGGATGTGGTTAAAGAGGATTTAAAGTCACTCGGCATCGAAAGACAGTTCAGGCGCGATGTTTCGTTTCGCAGGAAATGGAATAGTGACAGCTGGATGGAATGTGTTCAAATTGTGGCTGAAGACCGTGAAAAATGGACACGGCTGACTACTAGGACGGCACACCTCGGTGAAGATGCGGAATGACCGCGTCAGGCGAAAGCCAACCGATTAAGTCAAGTAAGTAAGTAAGTCAGTGCGCGTAGCCTTCCAGCCGCTACCCGCTGCTTATCTCCCATCGTTCTGTGGTCCGTCAGCACGCAGTCTAAGTACAAAACATCGTTTAATGGTTGCATCCTTAGGACAATGCTATTCAAAGAGAGTAGTTTTCCCAGGAAATCTAAAGGTCGGAGGCTCATTACAACAAAAGTATTGTTGGAACGGCCGACAATCAGCCAGAGACAGCCCTATACGGCCGCAAAACTTGAATTTCGCATGCCCGCACCGCCCACCAGCTTAGTGTCCTCAGAGGAAGTGAGAGGGGCGAGCACACTAAATCGAAGTTTCGGGACCGTATGAGGCTATTCATAGCTCGTTTTGAGCCGTTTTTCGACATTATTGTTAGGATGGACTACGAATCTCAAAGATTGTGGACACTCCTTCAACGAAAATTCTGCTATTTTGATTTAGCAATTTTCAGGATAGTCGCTCAAGCCGAATGGACAAGTTTTGTCCTGAGGGCACCCGCGCTTTCTTCGTAAAAACTGACGATGATCATGGCCTCACGGTAACAGATTTTTATAAATGCTTTCCAAAGTGAATGCTGGATTGATGAGTAAGATCCTGCTTGTTCACCGTGGTATACACGTCTATACTGTATGTTGTTTATTCAGAACGTATGTGTGCCAAATGTCCCATTAGCTATAGTAATCTTATGCTGTAATAAAAACTCTCGAAAGACATGATTGTGTAATCAATTGATTCTTTTGTTCAGCTTGTCAACCCAGAATACAAAAATACAGTGCGTTTCAAAATTATAAAAGCACTCTAACAAAGGGCAATTTCGCTCACAGGTCAAAGAATTTTGAGTCGAGACCGATTCCATTCGATTCAGCTTAGCCGGAAACCTTGGTGATTTTTTTAATGGAAAACACATCTTCATACTTTACGAGAAATATTCGCCGACATAGGATCGGACGGTTTCAAAATTAAAAAGGCGCCTCCTGCGGTGCTTCTTTTTCTCCCACAGTTTCATTCCTCGTGCACTCCATCTGAAAGGCAACACTTTCGTGTACCTCGCTGACATTATGCTCGTCGATACAGTTGACCGCAATGCTAAAAGGACATGGTACGGTTGCGGACTCGCCCTAAAACTACGGTAGAATCTGGCACTTTGCCAGATTTCGTCATCGATCGGTGCCACAGCTGATATTCTCATGAGCAGAGAGACGACGGTTTGCGCCGATCGATGACGAAATCTGGCAAAGTGCCAGATTCTGCCGTAGTTTTAGTGCTAGTCCGCAACCGCACCTTGTCCTTTTAACATTGCGGTCAACTGTACAAATTTTTAAGTGAGGAACAAGCCCAAGTGAAAGCGTTGCATCAGGCTGGCTATTCGAATCGCTTCATCGCCGCTCAGCTTTGCCGTTCTCAAAGCAGCATTGATAGCTACGTCAAGAATCTGGATTCATACGGAAAAATAAGAATGCCGAAAGACCACGAGTGCTGTCTGATAAAGATGTCCGTCATATTCGGCGTTCCATGTCCAATTCTACGAAGTCAGTAAACCAGGTCAGGTGCGAGCTGACTTTTCCTGCGTCAAAGACTACGGTATGGAGGACCGTAAATGACAGTGCTGTCATTGTTCGGCAGTCTATGAACAACGCTCCAAAGCTGACTGATCTCCACAAATCCGGCCGACTCCGGTTTGCTTGTGAGAATATGAAAACGGACTGGGAATCGGTAAGTTATGTGGCACCCCAAGGCGCTTTTCCATTTTTGACCAATTTTATTCAATCTACGTTTTCAGATCATCTTTTCTGACCGAAAGAAGCTTAACTTAGATGGCCCTGATGGTTTTTATAATTAGTGGAGAGATCTCAGGAAGGAGCCGCTTATCTTCAGCAAGCTCAACCTTGGGTCACTAATGGTTTGGGGAAGAGGGGGGCATTCTGCATCAGTGGCGCTCTCCAAGTAGCTTTTGTTTCATGTCGAATGGATTCCGAGGAATGCCAGAAGGTTCTCACTGACCACCTCCTGCCATTTCTGAGACAACGCCTCGGTCCACAGCATCCGGTTGAATATCGACTGGCTAACAGCAAGAATATCGCTCTTCTGAAGTGGCCACCTTGTAGTCCTGACCTAAACCCGAATGAGATCATCTGGGAGATTATCGTTAGGCAGATATACTCTATTGGCATGCAGTATAACAACATCGGTGGCCTCAGGAACGCCATTCTGAGGTCTTGGAACAATTTGGACCACTCTCTATTAAAGGCACAGTCCAACCTGAAAATCGTATTTCTGTTTTTTTTTCACCTATCTTGAAAACGGTCTCACGTTGATTCCAAAGATGTTTCTGGAATCGTTCAAGACCCCCTAGGAACGGATTCATGGTCCCTTAAAAACTGAGCTGCGGAAGCATGGTGGACGAGTTGTCCGAGGCTCGTCACTTCCGTCATTTGCAACCGTTGTGTGTGAGCCCGTCCAATTAACACTTAATAGACCGCGTGTCCACACTGCGCACCCACGGCTGTTTTGCCCCTCGGACCGCGAGTCCACACTGCGCACCCACGCCATAAAACTTTCAATATTTTCTCAAGCTCTAATGCGTGAAGTCCTCCTCAAACACGAATAGGTTATTAATAATGTAAACTATTTACATTCACAGTGGTCAAACATTTTGAGTGTTCCTAGTAATTTTACTACCACCTCGGAAAATTGCACCTTTCGATTTTTCGAGCATCTTTTGTCAGAAAGAAATTGTCCCAAACTTTGCTAAAGGGGTTATTAAGATGATGCTCATCACGTAACTGATGTCCTCTAGTTGATTGTCGGAATAGCAGTGCCACCTATTTGAGATAACTACAGCAGGTCATCGTTTAAAATTTTGCTCTCTAGACCCCGAGGGTCATCCGAGTTGCTGCACAAGGTTCCGGTGTTTACTTTACAACTTCCAATGAAATTCCCGTCGATTGCGGTATGTTAGCCATCGTTCATCTTTGTTTCAGATTTCGCTAAATTGCGAGAGGGAAATAAGTTCTCTCAGGTGGTCTTTTGGGGGGGGGGTACTGACTATAAATCGTATTCCCATTTCGAGATTTTTGATGAAAATTTCATCGGTTACATCGGAAAATTTTGCAGGTCGAAGTTTATGAGTCCGCCGATAGTTCTCCATGAGGTTCAATAGGACATTGCATAGTAGAAGTTCGATCATTTTTCAAATTTTCAATACTTTGGGTTGGCTCCGCATGGCTCAGTTTTGACCATTACCTGTAACCTGCAGAAAATTCTAGAAGTCGAGAGACAAACGTTTATTTCGCAACCAGCACGGCCAAAATTTTGCGAAAAGTGTTATAAAGCACCATGTGCATGCGAAGTTGGAATACCTTCCAAAACCAAGACAGAGCAGGCCCGTAAGAAAGCGGTGGATCACTGCTTCACTATGGCCTTACTTGAATTCTCTACTCTCTGTACTCTCAGCTGGAGTGGAAATGGAGTACTGGTTGTGTAAGTAAGAAAGCCTGCTTCGATCAAATTGGTTCCCAGCGGACCGCGTGTCCACACATGTCACCCACGGAAACGATTAGCCGTGGAGCGCACCGGTCGGCTGTGGAAATTCGCCGTGGAGCAGTCGATCTCTTGTGTGTTAAGGAGATAGGCTGAGAACGAAGGTAAGAGCGGAGCTACTGGTCGGAAACCATCGCTCATCTCCCCGCTATTGTGCTGGAAAGATCGTAAAAAGGGCGTGCCAAAGTGGCTTCCTATAATGGGCGCCCAAGGGTTGCTTCCCCGTATATCTCGCTTATTCGGAGGAATTGAGAGCTCGCATTTGGCAGGGGCTTTATATGGCCGGTCTACTTCACAATTATGTGGGAATCTCAGATTTCGTCTCTGAGCCTGGACTGTGCCTTTAAAGAAGCTTACGGATAGTGTGCCAAATCGCATTGTTTATGTTATTGCTAATCATGGTGGACCAATCCGTTATTAATCTGTTGTTGTTTTTTATTTTTGTAAATAAATTTTTCGTTTTTCTCTAGTGCCTTTATGATTTTGAAACGGTCTTATTTTAAGTTGCCGAGTATTTCTTGAGAAAGTGTGATGAAATAGTTTTGGAAATAAAGTGGCCTGGTGTTTTCGACTACGCTGAATCGTATGGAATTGATCCCAGCTCGAAATTCCCTGATATACGAGCGGAATTGCCATTTTCGAGGGTGTCTTTATAACTTTGAAACGCACTGTAGTAGACGCAATTGAGTTTGACCAATTGCGCGAACGGAATGGATTTCTTTGGCGTTGGACGTCCATTCTGAGAACTCGTCCTCAGGTTCGGTTTTTTTTGTGTGCTGACAAGGGAAGTGTTTAGAGTGGTAAACGCATCTGCTAAAACGACTAGTGTCGTTGGTATCTCTAGTGACTCATTAGTAAAACTGCGCAGCATCCCGACCCGAGCTGCAGGTTCCAAGAAGCTACAAGCCTAAAAAGGTCGTTTTTTTTGCGCTTTTTGTACCCTCCAAAAAACGCATTAGTCTTTCGAAAATTCGGAAACAGACCTCATAATTGAGTTCAGCGACCAAAACTACCCACCTGAGCAAAGCTTCAGTTACGGCAAAATTTCCATACTTTGTACAGAGTGATATGGGTTTTTGGTTGGGCGTTTATTTATACCGATCAGAGCGCTCTGGAAGCGTTTCAGAAAAATGTACTAGATTTGACTTGAAATTCTCCCAGGGGTTGGGGTTTTTTTGGGGCGCTGATCACGAACCTGTGGTTTATTATGGAATTTTCCAAAGTTTCCGGCTAATTTCGTTCGAAGCTTCCCAACCGGGGAAAATTTCGAGGGAAAAACGCCACTTTCGAGATTTCCGGAGTTCTTCGATAGATTTGTCTTAGAATCATTCTTTGAAGGTGATTTGGAGTGCTAAACACGAATCTGGAGTCCGTTAATCGATTTGTTACAGATTACGGAAGATTACGGTGGGTATACGGTAGTTTGGTCAAAATCTCAGATTTAACTCAAAATTTGTATACGGAGGTTATCCGGGGTGGAGAACACGAACTCAACGTCCGTTTGTAGATTTTCAAAATGCTAAGGTGGGTTGCGCTCCCTAAATGACATGCAACCTACCGTAGCCTACAGTAAACCTCGAAACTTCGACAAACGGACTCCAGATTCGTGTTCACCTCCCTAGATTACCCCAACCTATAAGATTTGAGCTAAATCCGAGAAAATTTTGTGAAACTCCGGAAAAAATGCCTACCCTTGCCCTCTCGCGAAGCTTGAAAAAAGTAAAGTCGATTTTAGACCTTGCATCCACGAAATTCGATAACTCGTCCAAATGGTTGGCATAGAATAATGCGTACTCCATAGTATGCATCAGGGCTGTGCGTTATAACGTTAACATGTTAACGCGTTTTTTTTTTCGAAAATTAACAATTAACGCGTTAATCTAGTTTGTTAATTGTAGTAGAACTACCGTACTGATTCATATGGGATCTCTGGTGATTTATTGATGTTTCGCCTTTGTCAGGTAATGTTTTTAACGAAATGCAAAGTTAACGTGTTAACGCGTTTTCTCTTTTGAAAATTAAGTATTAACGCGTTAATCTGGTTTGTTTATTGTAGTAGAATTATCGTACTAATTGATAATGGATCTCTGGTGATTCATTGATTTTTCGCCATGGTCAGGTAATGTTTTTAACAAAATGCAAAGTTAACGTGTTTACGCATGAACAGGTTAACGCGTTTTTTTATTAACGATTAACGTTTCAACGAAAAAATATTGTCCGTTAACGCTCACCCCTGGTATGAATGATAACACAAAAACATCTTCTTGCACTGTGTCTGTTTCTTGGATCCAGTACCATTGATTGAGTCGAAAGAACAACTCTATGGAAAATGGAAGCCACGCCTTCTAAGGGAAATTGATGCCGCGTCCTCGCGGACGAGTTTTCGGATCCAATTATATATTTGATTACTTTTTTCTTGGGTTTGCTTCCATGATGGGGACAGAGGAGGGGTATGTCGTCCGGAAGCCATTCTTCCGAGCAAGGCTTTGTCAGAACCTCAGGGGTATTTTCCTATATTATATCTTGGCCGCCGCGTATTTCAACTCTGGCAAGCGCTAGACCCTCGAACATTCAAGAAGAGTCAGCGCATTTATTTACTCCGCCCTCAAAAAGCAGCCATTCCCTCCACCCACTTTCGAAGATTCGGTCTCCATAGGGACGTGACGCTCAACAAATTTCAATTAAAATCTGTGCCCTTCCATTTGTTAGCGGTCTAGGTCTCTATTGTGGTCTTTAATAGATGGCTGCAAATTAGGAGAAAATTAAGACCTGAGACAACTCGTCCACGAATCTCTCGTCATTCAAATCTGCGAACTTTGAGGGTCCACAACTCCTTTTCTGATGGGTTCGGAGCGAATGTGAAGCCATCTTATTTTAAAAAAGTGCAAATTAAAGAACGTGTTTATACTTGGTTTGAGTTGATTCATTGACAGCATTCAAATGTTTTAATCATTGGAAAACTCGAATTAATCGCCCTTCGAGAAACTTGAGCGATTAAACACCAGAAAGATGTCTGGCGGGTATACATATACACCTTGAAACGGGAAAGTTTAGTTACTGGATGAATGAAAGAATTGTACACCACAATAATTTCATCATTCAATTTTTTTCTTCCGTTGAAATCGCAAGCACAGTCTTACCTCAGAATCGTTTCATAGTCTTTCTGTCTAGTTTGGAGAGCATTTCACGCTGATCACAATGGTGTCTCCAGAATCGCTCGGAACTCACTACGAACGCAGTTATGGCCCCCGAAAGATTTTCAATTTGAATGGCGATAAGTCAGCGGACGAGTTGTCTCGAGCCTATTTTTCCCATTAGCCGCGGTCATCGCACTCAGACAGGCCACAGTATAATCCCAAGGAAAGAAAACGCAAGGAAACTCGAGGCCACGCCCCTAACGGGTGTCAGTGGTCGCACCATTTCAGACGAGTTTTCGAACTCTTAGAAGAATAGACAGGTCAACGTCATTCTTTTTTTTTCGATCTACGCCGCGTAACAAATGCAAATGATCAGTAAATATGACAGCTCGTTTCGAGACAACTCGTCCGTCGAATCTTCGCCCTTTGAATCCAGGCTATTTTCAATAAATCACAGAGCTTCAGAGAAAACCCTTTTTCTGTATGAATTTCTATAAATCCAACACTCTGCTGCTATTGTGCACACTGTGTTTGCCTATAAAAAAATCGAGGAAACAAGAGGCCACACCCCCTGAAATAGAAATAGAAAGCCACACCCGCTAGAACGCTCTTCTGGACTGCAAGCATGCGAATGGAACTCAGGCTTCTAATCGAAGTTCTTACTCTCCTCTCCTCGACTTTTCAATTTCTTCCAATTGCAACGGCTATACACGACCAGAAGGGTGAAGAGTCCTCTTCGGACAACTCGTTCTCCAAGCCATTGCCTGTCAGATTTACATAGGAAAAGACAAGTATCTGAAAAAACGAGGACACTGGGTGAAGGTATTGATTAGAATTTCGCATTTATAGGCCCTGATAACCAGGACAACTTGTACACCGAAATTCGGCATTTTTTCCAATCTGGACAATTTTTGAGAGATCACTACTCCAGTTGTAGGAGGTTTGTAGGGTTGCGGTAACATTGACAACCAGGCATGCCGCGCCCACTTTTCCTCGCGCTTGCTGCGCTCTCCACTCCACCTCTTGCGCCGGAGACACAGAGAAAAAGACGCTACTACTGTGCCATCGACTGGGCATCTCTAGGATGATTGGGGTTTTGATGTATATTCTGGTCAATAGCCACGAACGCTTCGTCTATGTGGATTCTGTCGCTGTTCTACCGAACACTCACTTTTTTAAGCACTGCGTAATTTCTTCAACAAAATTACTGAATTGTTCGCTAACGCTGCTGATTACATTCGCGATAAAGAAAAAGCAAAGTAAGTTCTATCGGAAAGGGGATCTCCAAGCAAATGTGATTCGGTGCTTACAGAAACGTTCCCACAAAAAGTAAAGAGGAACAGGGAAGTGAAGTGGATGAGTCCACGAAAAAGTATCAATATTTCTCGAGAACCGATTCCCGTGGCTGAAACTTTTACTCGAAAAATAAGACCGTTTTGTTATTCTTCATACAAGATATTTGTGATTCTAGCAATGACTTCTCTTTCTTCGGTTCTATTTTAGTACCAAAAAAGGCACTCAATACCTACTATTGAAAAAAAGACATGATGTTAGTAAAATCACACAAACGGTTTCATTCTGCTGTTCAGAAACGTAAACCAGTGAAAAAAGCAGTGGCAAGTGCAGTTACTAACGCATAAACATTCTCAACCAAGTAGAAGTCCTTCTTCAAAAGCCTAGGGCCTTTCCATGTGGAGTAACACAACTGTTCGTTTCGGAGACTTGAAAATTGTATCCACGGAAATCGTCCTCAAAAAATATGTTCAATTCCTTGTAGACTACCCCACTCCGCTCACCTGAGAAGTGTGACTTTGAAAGTGTTTTCACCAGTTTCACAGCTGAATTTTTTTGAAGAACGTCCGCTTCGCATCTACGACTGTTATTAAATGACCTTCTGGATTCATTTGGTAATAAGTAAGTAACCAACACCCCTCAATGCCTTCCAGCGAATAAGTTCAAGAATCGGGTACGCTAGAGATTCATTCCATGGGTGCCAACCTTTTTATAAATGTATATATGGGGGCCGCTCGAAATTCATCCACATCAGGGGTGCGCTCCAAGAACATTACCATGGCAAAACGCGTCCATGGAATCGTAGCCACGGCCACGTGGGAGTCATTTTCAGTTATAATTCGCATCTATGGAAAGCAAATTTGTCCATGGTGAGGTTGCTTTTCCTCCCACAGCGTCGTGGGAACGTTCTTGGAACGCATCCCAGATAACTGACTGCGTTATCAGACATCGCCTTCCTAGAGACTATTTTGAGCCTCAGAAATCTTAAAGCTGCATCTGTAACTCCCATTTGAAATGCTGAGTGCCCCCCCCCTCTCATAAACTAGGATTGCTCCCATCCCTATACTGTACAGCCAAAGTAAATCCCTCTCCGCGGATACGCAGAGATAGCCAGTTTGCACTTTGGCCGGCCGAGAGAGTGTCGGGCCGGCTGGCAGCGCCTTTCTTTTTGTCCTCTGCGCTCATCATACTGACTCGAACACCCCGCGCGCCGGGTTGTCAATGCTCCGAAGACCGGTTTGTAGCAACTGCAGGACCACCATTGTGATCAGCCATCCATTCCCTTTACAATGGGATAGAAAATTGTAGAGAATAAACTTTTTTGAATGAATCGATATTTACTCTTTGGACAGCCAAGGGTTTCATATAGCGCTGGCGGCACATCAAGGACAACTGACCGCCTTAAAGGCACAGGGCACCCAGAAAATTCATTTTCATATTTCATACTTATCTTGGAGAGAGTCACCTGCTGATCACAAAGGTATCTCTAAAATCGTCCTGGACCCCCATTGAACAGAGATATGGCTCTTCTAAGAGGCCTACATTTTGAGGGTGAAAAATTGGTGGACGAGTTGTCCCAGGCCTGTATTTCTCTTCATTCGCAATCCTTGCGTGAGAGAAAGCCAGGGTAAGGAGACAGTCCGGTAATGTACTGAAGAACGATGACTTGTTGGAATTAATCCATCCATCGAGCCGCTATCGAATTCGAGAATCTGTTAGGGGGTCGGGCCTGTGGTGGTGAGCGAAGGGGGTCGGGCCCGTGGTGGTCGCTTATATCTCGCTTATTTGGAGGAACTGAGATCTCGCATTTGGCACGTGTTGTACAGGAGGGGTCTTCTACACAATTACATGAAAATCTCAAAATTCATATCTGAGGGTGTACTGTGCCTTTAACCTCCGTCACACAAGGAGCGCATCTATGCAAACTTGTTGCGGTTCTCACTGTGAATACTCGCATAATAATCTGGTAGTCTGAAGGGCAACAGTCTCTTACATCCAGGTACAAACATAGGCCTTCATCTGCATAATCTCAATGGCCACAAAATATATGTAAATCTACATACCCAAGGATTGAAAAATAATGGATTCTGAGACGATATTGCAGATTGACAGTGAGAGACGACACTAAACAAGGTGTGTTTTTCATGGAAATCTGCATGTATCATCCCACACTAGCAGTAAAATATCGGACTTCCCATAGTTTCAGAGCTATTCTAATGTTTATCGATGGAAAAAGCAATTCGGAGGGAAGAAAAACTGGTTTCTTTGGAGTCACAGCGAAATGTTCTTCTTCTTCAAAGTTCATTTTCTGGTCAACATACAGCAGAGTGCATCTGACCTTTTACCCACAGGGGTCAACTTTATTTCATTAGGTCATCGGCGTCCCTCCGGCGACATTTTACGCGCTTACGGAAGAGGTTAATAGCGTCTGATCACAGACAATGTCATGGGAAACACCGGCTGATCAGGTTTACCTCAGAGTGATGGAGGTTTGAATTTTTCTGATTGAAGCCTCATACGTTGGTTACCATATACAGGGTTGCAAGCAAATTTCCGTTTTCAGCTTTACTTAAATCCAAAGGCTTCACCCAAAGTTCTGACCACTCAAAAAACTATTCGGGTCAGAATCACAATTTCCGAATCAATCAGTAGTCTCCCCTGTCGAGAAAAAAATTGGTGCTTACTAGGGGACCTCGCAAGGCCATCCCCACCATTTGGCTAACAATTCATCACCCAATTTTTAGGGTGTTTGAAAGAAAATTTCGGGTTTGGCTCAAAACTTTCAACTGGGGGTTATTCAGGGCGCTGAACGTGAATCTGGGGTCTGTTTGTCGCTAGACTTAGGGTTACTGTGGGTCCCGGTACGCATAATGCCTTCTAACTGGCGTTACCTTTAATAAATCGAAAATCGAAAAATGGACCTCAAATTCGTGTAATTTTCCGGAGGGTGCTTGTATTGAGGGGCGGCGTTTGGTGGGAAATGGGAGGAGTCCTGAGGCTATGGTGACTCACGGTGACTAAATATGGACGTTTTGCCTCCTTTTCCAAGGCAAAAGCGTTCTAGTGAAGTCCGTCCGAATTGGATGGTCAACCCATGCAGTCGTGAATGTATTTTTAGGACCTAAAGTTGATTAGCAGGTATGTTAACCGAATGAAGAATAATATCCCTGGCAACCGTTTGCAGCCGTGGCGAGGCTCGCCCGAAAAAAACCTCCGTGGCATCCGCTCGACACGCATGCCGAACGCTTGGGTGGACATTCTCGTTCGGACAGACTTTACATGCCGAACGAGTCTAAAAACGTCAAGCGTCTATTGCCTTTAATAAATCTGAATTTTTTGAAAGCCAAATCCGACATACTCGTACTTTCCTAGTAAACTTATTCAAATCGTCATTTACCAAAAGTTGTATTTCGAATACAACATTACGGTAATTTATTTTTCCTATCGACTCCGAGGATCAAGAAAATCATCCAAGCTCCTCCATACAAGAGGGTCATTTGGAATGCTGAACACAAATCTATGCTAGGCTACGGTATCTATACTACAGTATGCCAATGCTACAACTGCATGAAGCTCTGCTCGTGATTGGTCTATTATCAGATCCGATAGGTTTTCTTTCATATCTGGAGGGATCACTGTACTGATTTCTCCGAGTGTTTTGGCCGAGTTATAGCCGCGAAATAACCAACCAGGCTCCACAGCGGCTCCTGGTGGGCTATTTCCCGACTATTTCTTGGCTTTTCACGAAACGGACAAGAATTAGCCGAGAAATCACTTGAATTAACCAAGACGCAGGTGACACCGGCTCGCCGAGCCACCATCCGGGGCCACCAGCGGCTTTGCGGGGCCTCCAGAGGCTGAACCAGGTCCAAGTACCTCAAACTTGGGAAATTGGTCCGACGGAGGTGCTGCCATCTGAATCATGCCCTGGAATGCGCCGTATACCTACCTGGAGAGCATTCTTTCCCGGCTATTACGCGGCAAGCATTTTTTTCGCGGCTATTTCTCGGCCAAAACCCTCAGAGATGTATGGGTATCCTTTAGCAACAACGAGCTACAAAGATTCCTCGACGTTTGGAAAACGGGAATCGGCATAGTTATTATCACATGAAAGAACCTTAATGTTATGCAGCCATTATGATCTTAGTCTACCACCATAAACCTTCACTCAATTTGTAGGACAAAATTGAGCCCTGACCCCCCTACAGCACGATCCAGCAGGACTCGTTTAGAGTCCATTTCAAAAATTGGCAGGGAGGCCGCCGCTCCGCCTCCATACAGGTGGAGGGAAGGTACAATAGGCAATCAGCCATTCCCTGGAGGGATGCGATATCCCCCTCGGGTTCACCGGTAACCGTGTGGTACCGGGACCTAACGGGCGAATTTATTATCCACAGAAGGAGGACCATGGTTGCGACTGCCTTCTCTTCGCATCGTATGCACGGTGGCGAAGTTCGCAATATGACCTGATGAGGGAGGGTGGCAGACGATGGAGTTTATGAGTTCAACATGACCCAACTGGGCACTTCCGTACCGTCATCCAAATTCATTGCAGGGCATTCTGCATGGGACCATAACGGTGAGCCCTCCCCCGCTGTTCCATTCAATCACGTGCTTGTCACACATCCTCATTTCAGTTCAGAGAAGAGCGCTTGTCAGAGGACAGTCACCCGTTTCATGCTATTCTTCGTTTTTTTTTAAATTTATCGAATAGGTTAGAATTTCAAAAGTCGTGTTCTAGCGTTGTCGAACAAATGACCCTTCTTTGAACATAGCCTTTCCGAAGTTCTGCGGAATTGAGTTCCCATGGGATTCATCGCTCCAAACCTTTTTTTTAAGTTCATGAATTTTCCAGTGAAACTGCTCTATATTCGATTTGAATCAATATTCGAGTTATTATCCAAGTAATGAATCCATTTTTCAAAACAATTTATGGATTTCTGCATAGTTTCCCAATATTAAAAGAAAAATATTTAGTTGAGGATTTTTTGATCGAGTTCGTATACCCAAATACCGTCGCCCTCAACTGGCCGAACTGTAAAAAAACACATTATGTGATATCCTGAATAGCTTAAGAAAATTTGTTGATACATTTTTTTTTCAAATTTACGGTTTAGTATAAAAAAACAATCAAACCATAGCCCATAATTCCGAGTGATAAGATTAATCGAGTGACGTGGGAATTCAAATTTCTAACGAATACAGTCTTCGGATAAAGAAAAACCAAGAGTTCACGAATGAACAGATTATCAGAAGCTCAAATGGAAACGGTTGTCTCAAGGAAACAAGCACGAGTGTGTGAGATTTTATCGTACCCTTTCATTGAAATTTCTTTTCAAAAAAAAATCAGCAAAAACAACATTATTCTGATGTTTGGAATTGCTTCTTCAAGAAGCGGTATGGATCCTCGGCTCCAATCAGCAACAGTGCATCGCTATACAGTGCGTTGCAAAATTATACGCAATACCCCAATTTTCGCGATTCCAAACTTCGCGTGACTTAGGGGTCGTTTACACTTCTGCCGCCGAGCGGCGCGGCGAAGTGCAATCCTATTATATCGATAGTGCCACGCCGAGTGATCAATATTACAGAAATGCACTATGCCGCGCCGCTCAGCGGCAGAAGTATAAACGACCCCTTAAGGAGACAAACGGTAATCGCCAATGGATGCAGCACCCTCGAAAACCTCCGGGTACGAATCTTCATGAATTCAGAGCCGCTGGCAGGAATATGGCAACGGAAATTGTCAAAAGCGACCGTTGCAAAATTATACGACATAGCTGACGTTCTCGCAGAAATTGCGATTCTGGACCCTCTGTATCAGTTCGTTCATGGTAAAAACCATTATGAGCATCAAGTTAATAGTCTTCAGAATTGCCTTGACGCCCAACCACTTCGAAAACTCTTTTTGGTATGTTTCAACCCAGCCTTTTGTGAACGCCCCTTCCAATCTGCGCCCTTTCGCTTATAACGGCTAGTTTGAGCGAAACCACACACTCGTATTGTCTATTCTGGTTGTATACTAAAAGCTCATGATGATATCAAACGTTTTCCTCTGGGTTGAGGTCCTGCAAACCGGCCGGCCATTCTAGCAAAATGGCATGATTGGCCTGAAACCAAGTCTGCGTCGTCCTACTGCCAAGAAATGAAGGCGGATACGGACCAGGGCTGGGCACACGTCCCGGCATGGCGATTCTGAATATGCACCCCCCTTAGCTCGGTAATTTTTAGGCACCCCCTTATGGGAAATCGAAATCGGCTGTTTTTCGGAATAGTTCAACAGCCATGATCTTGACTTCCTGATTTTGATAAACAAGAATATAAAAAAAGCACTGAATAGAGAAAATTCCGAAAATGGCAACAAAAAGGGTAGTGTAATTTCTGAACTTATTACAAAAGATAAAGCATTTTTCAATACAAAACAATTGAACAATTACCAACAACGGAACTACTACTATTGCGATAACTAATGTTTCCTGTCGAATGCTTTCATAAACCTATGAAGGATTAGTTAATCTGTGTTTGATTGTTCTGATGTGGAAATCAGAACTATTTTGTGTTGTGGAACAAGGTTAGGATTCGTGTGATGCGTAGGGAGTAAAAAACCCAAATTTTACCCTCCTAGAATGCCGCAATCCCTTAAAAAATCGGCTTGCCGTGCGATACGGTGTTTGTACGCAGCTACACAGCGCACACGGAATGGACGCGCACACAATATTAATAAAAATGTATTTTATCACAGAACGGAGAGGAGAAAAGGATTGAAACTGAAGGAAATGAAAGATGGTAAAGGTAGTCTATTCTGGATGTACCCACTTTAGAAATTTAATGTAAATAAACAAAGTTAGAGCGGGTGTAAATATTTAGCCGTGACAAGGTTCATTCAAACGAACCTAGTTGATCAAAACTAGCATTAAACTGAGAGCAAAGGACATTGTGAGAAAGAGGAGAATCTGGCAAACATTTTAGCATCAATGGGACCGGTTTCTAATAGGATTTAAGGACCTTAAATCTCGTCCCGGTTTTACCCCGAAAACCGGGACAAAACCGGGACGAGTTTTAAGGTCCTTAAATCACATTGAATATCAAACCTATTGCTATTAAAATGTTTGCCAGATTCTCATCTTTCTCGCAATGCTCTTAGTTCTCATGTTTATGGGTGTTTTTAATCAACTAGGTTCATTTGAATGAACCTTATCACATCCAAAAAATTCACTCCGCTCCAACATAGTTTGTTTACATTAAATTTCTATACTGTAAACATTGAAAGAATCCTATTTCTGCCTGCTTCAATTTACTCCAGTTTCAATCATTTTCTCCTCCCCGTTCTGTAATAAAATACATTTTTTAATTAATACTGCGTGCGCGTCCACTCCAGTGCGCGTTGTGTAGCTGCGGACAAACACCAGATCGCACGGCTAACCTAGTCTATGAGAGATTACGGCATTCAAGGTGGATAAAACTCGGGTTCTTATGCTCAGGGTACTTCTTAATGAGGAGAAAACGGTCATTCGCTTCTTTCATAGTAACTTGCAGTCTTCAATTTCTACAGTTGGCTCTCTTCATAAGTCACATTCTCATGAATAAAAATCTATTGACTGGTTGTGATGCTGACTGTGCTATCTGTACTGTTAAACTGTCGAAATAAAGCCTAGCCTGCTAGGATGAGTCCGGGCAGAGTAAGCAGCGTAGCGGTCGGTCATGGCAAAGTATAACAGTGATAAGAAGATTTTGACATGATAAGCCCGATAAGCCTTGCTTCGACCGGCTCAAAATGAGCGACCTAGGCTATACATCAGTTCGCTAATCTTTTTTTGAACTTGAATGATAGTTTTCCTGGGCGCTGTCTTAATATCTTTGCCTCGAATCGGTAGCCACCCGCGTAATCAATGAACGCTGCATCAAAGAAACATGACACCACATCAATCCTTACTTGCTATAAGATAACAGAGTAGTGTTAAATCCTTCATCGAAACAAACTTTCACAGCAACTATGAATTATTGCGAACACAACCTGCATCTCTATCAATACTTTGATTTCTTTCAGTGTTCGACTCAAAAAGCGGGGAAGAAGATATTACAAATTAGAAGAATAGTGCGTATTTTTTTCCTGAAATTCGACAGAACATGCACTTCGTTCTTTTTTTTGGTGTTCGGTTTAGGCACCCCCCTTTGCCCTCTCTACAACGTCTAATATGCACCCCCCTAAGGTTACCCGGGACGCGTGCCCAGCCCTGATACGGACTAGAAAGAACTGGAAATGAAATTCTCACACATTCTGATAATCAGTGAGGTTCACAGGTCATGTCGCGAAAACCTGGTCCAGCTTGCCACATCACCTGAATCTGGGTCTATACATTATTTTTTCACACACATTCTCCTCCAGAGTTCCTACACGAGGACAAGTGTGGGTTCTTTTGTAGATTTCTCCAGTGCTTCGAATACTTAGTTAAAATAATTAAATAGATTAGAATATTTCAGGCTCGTTCGGACTGAGCTTGCTTTCGACCGATAAGAAAAGGTTTCGAAGGATCCACCTATGGATCAGAACTATCCTTGAGTAGGAACCTTCGAGGAGAGAGAAAAATGTGTCGACCCGGATTCGGATGGTGGACCAGGATTTGGGACATGATCTATAAACCTCACAGATTAGCATACTGTGTCAGAAAATCATTTCCAGTTCTTTCTAGTCCGTATCCGCCCTCACTTCTTGTCAGTAGGACGACGCAGGCTTGGTTTCAAGCCGATCATGCCAATTTGCTAGAACGGCAGGCCGGTTCGCAAGACCTCAACACAGAGGAAAATGTTCGATATATTCCTGAGCTTCGAATATACAACCAGAGAAGACACTACGAGTGTATGGTTTCGCTTAAAGGCATCGTACACGATGAAAACCAAATTCCTGTTTTTGTGTTATATCATTCAAGTGAACCTCGATGGAGCCATTCACGAAGTTTGCAGTTCTAAAATTGAAATTAAATGGAGCTTTTTCCAGTTGAAAACGTCTTTCTGGGTTAGGGGGTTGGCCTTTGGGTCGATCATCTGTTACGTCCTTTCATCAAATGAGAAAAGAAGGTAATTGATCAACAAGCGATATAGTAGAAATGAGTGGAAGTTGATGAAATATATCATATGATTACGTGATGAATGTCTTTTGTGCACATATCGTTCAACCTCTTCTCCCTTAAAAATCTGCAGGAAGAAAGATGAACGGGATTTGATCGGGAGATCATAGGTCAACCCAGCGATTCGTAGCGATCGACTCTTCCTTTCTCATGCGTCGATTGGTTGAATGGGGTCTGAAAACGAAGAAAAAGAGGTTCGGAAAAGCAGTTTTCAGAGACTTTTTAGCGGTTCTTTCAACGTGGCTGTTGCGTAGGGTACTAAAGCTTTCATTATATATTGAGAACTCAGAAACGAAGTTCATCGTGAACGATGCCTTTAAACTAGCCGTTATAAGCGAAAGGGCGCAGATTGGAAGGGGCGCTTACAAAAAGCTGGGTTCAAATATACCAAAAAAAGTTTTGGCAGTGGTTGGGCATCAAGGCAATTCTGAAGGCTATTAACTTGATGATTATAATGGTTTTTACCATGACTGAACTTAGACAGAGGATCTAGAATCGAAATTTCTGCGAGAACGTCAGCCATGTCGTATAATTTTGCAACGGCCGTTTTTGACAAATTCCGTTGCCAGTTTCCTCACTTCAATCATATTTATGTCTACTTTCTCTTTCTTTGGCAGTTAAAAGTCTCGTTTTTCTGGCAGTCGTGTCTTCCACACAATTACACAAAAATCTCAAAATTCATATCTGAAGGTGTACCCAAAAGCACAGGACACCCAAAAAACTAATTTCAAGATTTCATGCTTTTCTGTTAGAGAGTCACACTCTGATCACAGTGGTATCTCTGAAATCGTCCAGGACCCCCTATGAACACAGTTATGGCTCTTCAAAGATGCCTAGATTTTGAGGGTGAAAAATTGGTGGACGAGTTGTCTCGGGTCTGTATTTCTCTTCATTCGCAATCGTTGCGCGAGAGCGAGCCAGGATAAGGAGATAGTCCGACAATAGACTGAAGGGCGACGACTTGTTGGAATTCATCCATCCATCGAGTCGCTATCGAGTTCGAAAATCTGTTAGGGGGTCGGGCCTGTGGTGTTCGCTTATATCTCGCTTATTTGGAGGAATTGAGATCTAGTACTTGGCACGTGTTATACAGAAGGGGTCTTCTACACAATTACTTGAAAATCTCAAAATTCATATCTGAGGTGTACTGTGCCTTTAAGGTCCGATTTACAAGTCGGCATTGTGTAGAGGTGCCGCACGAATGCAGATTTCATGAGAATAATGGACGCGACATTTTTTAGGTTGTGAGGAAATGGAACACTTCCACTTCGATCTAACATCTTGTAAGTGTGCAGGAAATTATACAACGAAGGACAAAGATTAGTAGAAGCTACATAATCGCGTTATATAATACTGTAGATTCGGCTTAACCACTTCATCCCTATCATCTCCTCCCACTACCGCCTCACCCCTCTGCTGTTATCCAGGAATTTCTACCGGTCTTATGAGCATAGCGTCCACTTCAATGCTCCATACGATGTTTACTACTGTGGAGATTGCTGTACGCGTAACTGGCATCGTCATCTCCACCTTGTTCTTAACTGTATACACAAGAACCACACTGGTGCACCCAAATTTGAAATTGCTCTTCAGCAGCATCGTGCTATCCTCCTTATCCGCTTCTGCCGCCAGGTTCTGCTTTCTGATGATAGTCGTGACAAGTGACAGGGAAAGCTATCTGATGAGCGCCCGTTTCGCACAATACTTTCGTCATGTGGCCTCTTATGCCTGTGAGCAGGTCTTCTTCTTTTTCGATTTCCTGTTCTAGTTGTCCACACTAATTTCTTTTAGGTGGTCTACATTTGTTTCCTCTGGCACTTGAGCGCTTAGTAGCCACTAGGTGCTCAACAACATACGAGATGAGGAAGGACATCAAGCTATGGTTGGGTACAATATTTCTCACAGTGAGTTTTGATATGTGGAAACACAACTGCAATAAGAAAATATAACTTTCCAGTGGTTACATGCTCTTATTGTCCTATGCATGCAGCTTATGTTTGGCTTACATATGGTAGTAGTCATGTCGTTGTATGCTGTGCCATTTGCTGCTTCTGTGTTGGTGAGTGCACAATGAGAAATTTGGGACAACACATGGCACTAGCCTCTATCATGGTTTTGAGGCAATACAGTGCGATTCAAAAACGTGGACGCACCCCTCAATATTTATGCCAAAATATCTGGCCCAGACCAAACTTGTCTGAAAATATATTTACCTTTGAATACTAGGCCCGTAGTAAACCCCCCTTACGCGCTGAGATGACAAGACTGCTGCGCGCTGAGGTGCATCATCGGCCCCGTGCAATCGGCTGATACAGTGATGAGCGATCAATGGCAGGCGAGAGGCCCTCACTCAATGAGAAAGGCCAGTGGTCACAAAGAGTGGACATGAGGGGTGGGGTATGCGACGCATGGCCAAGTGGTTACCGACGAGGGCTTGGGCGCGCGTGTCTCAAGTTCGATTCTCGTCAAGTCGGATATTTTTGCAAATAAATTGTAATGCATGCCTTTTACGAAAGAGCGCTTGACTGTGCAATAAATGTGTTAGATGGAGCAGAGGGCAATGAACGACATGTGGAATTTTCTATCTTCGCTACGGGGAATGTTTTTGCATAATTTATTATGCTAGTACTTTAATACTTAGTGTGAAACGGTGCAGGTATTGTGTGGCTTATTGAAATTTCGTCCAGTCACGTAATTTGGGCCGTTTAGAGTTTGAGGAGCATATCGTTAGACTCTCGAAAACCCCTAGTGACCTGTGGATTTCGATTATCACCAGTGAAATATAACTAGTGATAAGGAGGTTCCGACGAAAAAGCTACCGCTCCGCGCTGTGATAATCGAAAACAGGAGTTCACTTGAACTGAAAAAAGTCTACCTGGGAGAAACAAGTTTTGCCAACTAAGGGAATTTTAGTACCCCATATAGCAAGGAAGCCGCGGTAGCAGCCCTGCTAAGCAAAGATCAGCAAGAAAACATGAATATTAAGATAGAATAACTTTTTCGAATGAGATCTCATAAAATAATCCAATTGCATGCATTCATCATACAAGACCTCTGATTTTTTTCAACTTAATAATGTTGAAAACCTGACCTCTATTGAAATCGAATACTCGAATATTTTATTACAGTGATCGAACGGATTTGCGAATGAATTCTGATTAAATCAAGAGTACTCTTGGATGATTTTCTTTTTTTGCTAAATATTCGAATTTCGTGCTTCTAAATAGGCCGAAAAATGAAAACCCGAATATTTCAACGCCCTCACAGCACTATAAATCGATTTGCTCTAATAAAAGGAGTTCAACAAGCAACAGAAAACTGCAGAACGGATAACGTTCCACAGTGTCCATCACACAGAGCAAAAACAACCCTAGTAACTGTTTACCGAAAAAAAATGAAAAAAAAACAAAGGAACCCTCCCCACATCAAGTACAGTCCCACGCATGTGTACGAAAACACCAAAATAGTTATAAGAACAATTTCTTATGCTAGAAAACTCATCTTTGCACTATAGGAATGAATTACTAGACTGATATTGAAAAAATACGGCTGCTATTAGCTGTTTTGCGCTCGCAGAAGATCCACCCACGGAGCATGAATTGGTTATGGCCGTTGATTTCGGCTTACTGTACGAGAATGTGGAACGCAAACCTGCGGAGTGCGACGACCGTCATGCGAGAACCGTAAGTTGCAAGGGGGCAACTCACGGGGTTCAAATGACCGTCGCGCTGCGTCTTCGCGCAACCTGTGCTATTTCTCCCTGCCCCAACAGCTGCCAGCAGGCGCTGAGGTGACCCTCTTCGCACCACAAGTGCGTCGAGCCAGCCGTGTGGCCACTATTTCCACCCACAGGGAGACCAGCCATCGCTAACCGTGTGACGGTTCGATTGATGCGGCCATGCCTCCCTGCACAAGGTGACCGCATGCAGTGAGCTCATCTCAGCGCACTGGGGGTTTACTACGGGCCCTAGTGTTCAACATTTTAGTGAATTGGTATAGGACGTGGGAGGAGTGGCCCAATGGGTTGGCTGGCCTACGAGATTTTCACCCACTTACCGGCCGTTTTTCGTCGCACTTCCGTTCTTAATCTACTTAGAGGGACCCAAAGCCTACGTTTTAGCCAAAAAACGTGCAACTTTTTCTTCGTGAACACTGCCTTTAACGCGCCATTGAAGATCAGAAATTCTTGGATAGTACAATCAGATTCCTCCGATATTTTGCTCCTCTGTCGCCCAATCATTGCAAAAGCATTCTATTATTGCATTTCTCCTCTCATTGCCGCTATGCTCATAAGATTTTTCAAATGTTTCAACAGATTAAACCCGGAAAAGGGTCAGCTGGTGGAACTCGGTAAGTTTCCCACCGGGTAGGTCCCGCAACGACACCATGCGCGGTGCAGCGACGGTTGCCGAAGAATTCGGCCCCGCCAGGCCGCGGTGACGTCACAACTAGGTGTTTCATCGACACCAAAATGCTCAGTAGCCTGGCGTTTCCCTCTCCTTCCGAAATTGGGAGAGTAACGACTGACTCACGGTCTCCATATTTAACAAGAATATGTACTCCAAAGAAAGCTTATTTGGCAGATACTCAGAAAAATCAAAACAAGTTACTTGTAATATAAATGTAACTTACTTGAATGTCTCGAGTAACTTACATTTATAATACATGTAACATACATTTATATTGCATGTAACTTAAATTTAAATTGCATGTAAGTTACACTTATGCTACATGTAACTTACATTTCTATTTTCACTATGGGTGGTCATCACGTGACGCAGACGACACGCGACGCAGAGAGCGCGTCCCAGACCACACACTGCGCAACAAGATGTTGTGCGGGGCCTTCTCTTCTGGTGTGGGGTTAAGTACCTCAAACTTGGGTAATTGAACCAACAGCAACGCCAGTCGTAAGCCTTACCCCGCGAGTGCGTCGTACATCCCCCTTGTAAATATCTTCTGGGCCGATTTAAGTTACTAGCGACTTATAATATTGTACCATTTAAGTTACATGTAACATATCGGAGGCGCACTGCACAGAGTGTCCTTTAAGAAATCAAGAACAAGTTTCTTGTTACATATCTGAGCCAGTGTAAGTTACTTGCGTTTTATTATAGGTCATTTAAGATACATGTAACATATCGGAGGCGCATCGCACGCAGTATCCCGCCGATATGTTACATGTAATTTAAATGACGTGAGATAAGTCGCAAGTAACTTACATCGGATCAGATATGTTACAAGTAGCTTGTTTTCAGCCTTTTATGTTACAAGTAACTTGTTTTCATTTTTCTGAGTATAGCAACGCTTGAAATCGCAGCGGGTACGAGTTCTCATAGAATCCTAACACGGAATTTGTTTTTCTTTTCATTTCTGTCGCTGATTTGTTAAACACTGCGGTTTTCGGGAACAACTATGGAATGCATTTCCCGTAAGATAACTCTGATCTGGGCCACAAGATAGAAGGTGCATGCATGATTTTGGTTGCACTGTATAAGGGGTATGGTATACTTTGTCGCTGTCATGAGCGACGGGCATGCAATCTAGCACAATTATATCAAATCGGGGGGCGGCGAGGGGGGCCCGCATCGGAGCAGCGGCATCGATCGTCGTAGGATCAATTTTCGCGCTTCCGTCGCAGAGACGTGTCGCGGAGGGCTGACATACTGCAAATGTGCAGAAGCCTGTCGTCGTTATCGCAGTCGCTGAGCAGCACACTGCGACAGCGACATGTTTAGAGAGCGGATGCGACACGACCGTGTGTTGCGCAAGTAGATCCTACCCCTTATAGATAATGATATATGTGCGGCGATCTAACTACAAGACATGGCAGAAGAACCGCGGTGCTCTCAAGTTATCGCACAGTTATCAGGTGAAAAGGTTTTTCTACATACGAGAATGCGCTGAGAAACTCAGTATCAAGTTTCAGGTGAAAGAGAATGCCACGACGGCTTTGAGCTTATGTAAATGCTTCATGATTATCTCAATCCAGGCTGTAATAGGCTGGGCATCGTTAGTGGTTTTCTACTCTCAAGGGTGAATTATTTCACCATTTTTTCTCGTTGTAGCTCGACGATATGAACGAAATGCTGGTTTAGATTGCCGGGGATCCCCTCAGAGGTTTCTCACTTCATGTATAACATGACTGGTTCTCTCGGAACAACAACTCTACCCCTTTCTTTATACCTCTGCGACGAGAGAGTCCGAACATCGTTAAGGAAGAAATTTGGTTCAGGTGAGCCCAACTCACGTTCTCAGAGGCATTTCAAATTTTCACCCAGGATGATCAAAAAAAAAAGTCCAGCATTTCTCTTGTTATTACGGCATGAAGAACGGAATAACATTTCGATTTCGACAACTCGTGTGGAAAAGTCGGTATCCAGCTAAGTTTGACGAAAACGATGTTCATGAACGTATATGTTTCTGATGCTTCATTCATGCTCAACGGAACGACCGTCTCTGAATGTTCAAGCTATCTGTACCTAGGTCGCAAAGTTAACATCAAGAACGATCTAGTACCGGAGTTGAGTAGGAGAAAACGAGCAGCTTGTAGGGTATCTAAAACCTTCGGAGGAAATCGCGGTGAAAACAAAGAATATCCGGCTCCGTTTTTACCTGATCAATTCCACAGTTCTTCCAGCTTTAGTGTATGGGCCGGACACGTAATGCGTTTCGAGAATAACCGTTGGACAAGAGCCGAAATTGATTGGGTACCGCGGTACTTCAAGTGCACTACTGGCCGTCCTCCAACACGATGCTCGGACTTCTGCCTTGACGAAAGGAGTGAAAGTCGTCGTGTTCCTAGAGCGAGTAGGGTTTCCTGGCCATCTATGGCGCGCGAGAGGGAAGAATGGAGACGTTGCAGACGCCCGCTCGAAAGTGTCGATGACCAATGGGAGGAAAGGTGATACAGTTGATTCCTGAACAATCTCGAATGTCTGAGGTTGAATCCAGTTGACGAATTGATCTAGTTTGAATTCATCCGAAGCTAGTCGAGTGCGCATCATCGGACTATAAGGGCCTACTCATTTGAGGATCTCCTCCACGGTCCACAGTGAGCGTGGTCTTCTTAGATGAGCGTAAAGCTCCTCATTCTGCGAAGAGCAGTGATATGATGCCCCTATCCTATCCTTTAGCCTTGCTTCAGGAAGGCCAAGGGGTAGGACGCAATCGTTGAGCAGCAGCTCGCTCGTTTAGCGTTGGCTAGGGCGCTGAAGCATGTGCACCACACTCTAACGAGTGAACAATCAATCTGGTCCCACTGCGGACCGGTTCCCTGATACATCATCAGTTTCCATTCCACTACAATGCTACAGCAGGCTTCAAGGGCCCGTTTTGTCAGATTCACGGAGTTGTTCTCAGCCGGTTCCCTAGATGACTATTCTGGATTTCCTTATTCCCCCTGACTTACTACGAACTCTAACTTTACTAAAGATCACACCCATGCCGCTACGCGGCGTACTTCTTGGCATTTACGCATTGACACGAAAGCGCGCTCACTCTCCACGGGCTGCATACGTGGGCAGTGGGAGTGACAGCCGTGTGTCAATTGCGGTCTCCGGAGCATTGACAACTCGGCAAGCGGGGTGTGAGAGTCAGTATGATGAGCGCAGAGGACGAAAAGAAAGGCGCTGCCTGCCGGCCCGGCACTCTCTCGGCCTGGCCAAAGTGCAAGCTGTCTATCTCTGCGTCTCCGCTATTTACAGCTACGGCTGTACAGTACAGGGATAAGTGCAAACCTAGTTTGAGGGGGGAGCACTCTAAATTCGACTGAAGAACGAAAGCTAGAGCTTTCAGGGATCAGAGCGTTTCCATGGAGTCTCCAGAAAAACACTGGCCGATAGCGATATCATATATCTGGTATTGAAAGAATTCCTCATTTCCATGAATGAATCTTGGGTGTCCCCTCAACAAGGGTTGTAACCAGGAAGGGATCACTAAAGTAGTCGATATTTTTCCTTGATCGAATCCGTGAAAAACGTTCTAGGCTATACTTTCTTTAATGAGGTGGTACAGAGGAACTGGTCTACAAATAGGCCACTTACTGTTATAAAATCAATCGATACAAATCGAAAAATCTTGGAGATTTCTCGTGGGTCCCCACGTATTTCCAAAAAAGTGAGCAATTCTATCAGAAAGGAGCTGTTTCAGGAAAAGGTGGTTTTGAGCAGACAGAAACGTTCCAACAAAAAAGGAGCAACAGTAAATAAAACGGA
This sequence comes from Aplectana chamaeleonis, assembly GCA_029168955.1. Lineage (NCBI taxonomy): Eukaryota > Metazoa > Nematoda > Chromadorea > Rhabditida > Cosmocercidae > Aplectana > Aplectana chamaeleonis. The sequence goes on from JAPDOI010000344.1 coordinate 630,496, forward strand.
ATGAGCGAGTTTTCAAAAAATTTACAAAATTTCTTGAGAACCATTTCACTTGGCAAAAACTTTCAACTCCCAATAGAGAACCGTTGCTCTATTTCGCAAGGAAGAGCTTCATGCCTCTCAATAAAAGACTCACTTGTTTGGAAAGGTTCAGTTCATGTGATAGCAATTGCAGTTCCTTCTGAACTTTCACCAGTTCACTTTTCTGATCAGCGAAAGGCAATCGTTTATGTGGGTCAGACTTTATGTCTTCTTTTCGATAATAGGTATAAAATATTTACACCGGTACTAGAATAACCGGAGCAAGCTCCTTTCCAGAACCAAGAAGCTCTCCTCTGAAGAATAGCACGAGTTGATTCCTTGAATTCAGAATTTCAGCTACAAGACTCGGTTCTCAAAAAGCATTGTTAATTTTTTGTAGACTCGCCCACTCTACTTTCCTATTGATTCTTTTTGTAGGAAAGTTTCTGTCAGCATCAAGCCACTTTTTCTTGAAAGTACTATTTTTTATAGAGTTTGCTTTGCTTTTTCTTCTTTATCATATGTTTAATCAACAGGTTAGTATTGCATCCAGATAATTTTCTTACACGTACTGCAGTGTCATAAAGATAATGAGCGCTAGAATTCTTTCCGACTTTTAGGGAATAGAAAGGTACTGCAGGAAATGCATTCTCAGTTTGTGATTTCAGTTTCAGCATCCCTAAAGACGAAGCGGTCTAGGCAGGTGTTAGCCAGATTATGCAGCAAAACCTCGCTCATCTGACAGATGCCAGTCGAGAACACAACAGTAGCGTCTTTTTCTTTGTGTCTCCGTGGCGAGAGCCAGGGTAGGAGGGCGCAGCAAGCGCGAGGGAAAGTGGGCGAGGCATGCCTGGTTGTCAATGGTACCGCAACCGTCAATTGCTCACCACAGGCCCATCGACTTTGCGTTTATTCTCCCACACACAGAGTAAGGCGAATATTAATTGTAGGACAAGTCAGTTAGGTTTAGGTCGTTTCGCCGATCTACGATCACGATTGTGCCATGAACGTGCTCAACTCGAAGGAAATCAACTGAAGCTCAATGTAAGCATTGCCATTGAAATAAAGGTGCACAGTCCGATTGTAGGTATGCACATATGAAAGGCTATTTCAGAAAAACGACGAAAGTATCATGCACTTCAGTCAGCTGCGAACTGCCTGGGAATGACCATCTGAACGCTTAAGGATGACTCCTATGTTTAGAGATTCCTTCGCCACATTCGAAAATTCTATTTGTCTTCGAACACATTTTTATTTGTCGTATTTGGTAATTCTGAAAGACTTGTCTAATAAAGGATTCATGACCCGTCCTGGAAAAAATCTCAATTTGGTTTCGTCCTGAATTTGTTGGATCAGCTTTTAGTCTAACACAAGCAGTGAATGAAAATTTGATGTCAATCTCATAATTTTATTTATTTGTAAAAGTTTCTTCTCTTCAAATCATGCGAATTACAGGTTTAGAACTACTGTGGAGTTTTGCCCCTGTTTGAATTCGTTGATGCTTCGAAGAAATTGTATCAATCGAAATCGTTCATAGTAGTTTGAATACAAAAAATCTGAAAAGTTAGGGGAAAGTTTTTTGTAGTTTTTGAAACTGGACACGGATGACAAATTTGTTAACCGATACATTGGATAGCGGCTTTGAGTGTTTTTTTTACTGAATGTTATTAGGAAACTTTCAGTAAATTTCAATGGATGAAAACTTCTGTGATTTTTTTTGTAATGTCTTACGGAATTTTGAAAATAGCGTGATTACATCAAAAATCTGTTGTAAAAGTTAAGTGATGTGGAAGCGACAGCGATGAATTCTAAAGTTTCTTTATTATTCACTCATCCATTTTTTTATCTTTCGTTTGAGATTGTTTTGTTGTCTTATCAAAGGCAGTATTCATGAAGAGAAAGTTGCACGTTTTTTTCGGCTAAAACTTGAGCTTTGGGTCCTTCTAAGAAGATTAAGAACGGAAGTGCGACGAAAAACGGCTGGTAAGTGGGTGAAAATCTCGTGGGGCAGCGAACCCATTTGGCCACTCCGCCCACGCCCTATAAAAGTTTCCCTGAACTCGTGGTTAGATGCCGCCTATCATGAAAGCGGTCCCATGTTGATTCCAATGATGTCTCTGGAATCGTACAAGACCTTCCGGTAACGGAGTTATGGTCCCTCAAAAATTCAGCTTGGTAAGCATAGTGGACGAGTTGTCCCAGGCTCGTAACATCCGTCTTCTGCAGTCGATGTATGGGAAAAGAGAGCTTGACAATGAAGGGAAGAACGGGGCCCTAGATCGGAAGCTATCGCTCATCTCACGATCTAGAGTTTTCATTTGTTCACGTTGGAGGGCGGGCGTTGCGCTTTTGGGGTTTTTTCAAGGTGGCAACTTCGGGCTCTTTTAGAGCTCTTCCTGACTCGTTTTCATGCGTTCTTTCGACGTCAACGTTACAGTGTGCCCCTCCACTACCCATTCCTAGTGGAAACTGAAACGAATTTTCTATCGTGGACACTGCCTTTTATTCAAGCGTTGATGCAAGGCGTCGATTACCTTATAAGCAACATTGTAAATGTCAATTAAACAACTTTTAAAAATAACAAATGGAAATGTAACATACCCGTCAACAGTCTAATTACATACAACTTCCCACAACCTCGATTCGTTAAATGTGCGATAAATAACACATTTAAGTAACTCACTAGTACTTTATGTCACGTAAGTAAACTCACACCGAGCAGTATACTTACTATATTGAAGGTCACATGTATCTTAAAGTTGTAAAGATAAGTTGTTGAAAGTTCTTTATTCGCATGTAACTTGTTCGAAAATTCCTGAGCACGGCTCCAGAAAAAGAAGAAGACGGAGAAGAACACGACGAGGAAGACGAGGAAGGCGAGGGAGGAGAGGAAGGCGAGAAATTCGAGGAAGGCGAAGAAGGCGAGGAAGACCAAGAAGAAGAAGGAGATTGTGCGACCACGCAATAAAATAATAATCAAATGGTCCTAGTAAAGTGTCCATAATCATGGGCGAATAAACTATCTATGATTATTTGCGAACGTCATGAGCAAATTAACGAATATTGGTTATTTGTAGACGTTCACCAAGCTGACAATTATCACGTTCAGACACTTCATTTAAAGTTACCTGAAAAGAGAATATGATAGAAATCTGTAGTGAGGATACTGTGGGACGTTACAAATGGTTTGCTGAAGTATTTGTATCCGCATGACGTCGATGCGGGTCAATAAACAAAACAGCTGTGAATACTCAGAGAACAAAGAAGAACGATGTTTAAAATTCAAAAAGTCATCAATACAATCATATCGCAACACAGTAAGTACATATGTATGGCCTGTGTATTTCAAGTACGAAGCCGCGACGCTGCTTAGCGAAAATTTTTACATGCGGGAAAACTAAGAGACGATGGCTATTGATTGAGTGTTTCTGCTCCCAAATGCTGGGTGAAGCTTCCTAATTGAATGGCAGAAGTCATAAAACGCGGAGAAAAACTATCATCAGTGTGATTCAATCAGAAAACCGTTACGGTGTTATGAGGCGCGAGATCGATCGGCAGTCATTGGTGATGAATAATTAGGCCCCCGCCATAGTCGGCCGAAAGCAGGACTGAACCGTCCCTGGTGGTCGGCTCTATGACAATCGATAATGTCTCAGAAAACCGCCGCACTCAATGCGTGTCGAACATGCATTAAACTCGAGTGACTACACTCATCGCAAGGCTCTATCACAGGGGCACGTGCTCCAAACAGCAGCACGTGCTGCGAAATTTCATAGCAGGTGCATGTGCCGCCATATTCAATCGCAGGAGTACGTGCTGCAAGGTAGTCCAGCGCTATCGTAGCAGCACACCGACGCGACGCGGTTGGCACACCAACGTGCGACGCGGCCAGCTCGCCGAGCACCATCTGGGGCCGTCAGCTATTGGACGAGGCCTCCAGCGGCCGGGCGGGTAGAGTACCGCAAACTTGGGTAATTGAACCGGCGAAGCTGCCGACCTCTCAGTTCCGTCTCAGGAGTGCATCGTATACCTTCCTTTTTTGAATAATCGTTTTGTCATCGAGTTGAATTTGTATCATGCACGCATTGAACGGCTTATTTGTTGGGGCACGTGCTGTAATTTGAAACACAATAGGAGCACGTGCTCCCCTAGCAGCACGTTCCCTGACTGTGCTCGAAACCACCTTGTATTCGAGTTAAATGAATATTCGACACCCATTGAATGCGGCGATTGCCTGAGGTATTGCAACCGCGTCCTCTATCGCACCCCTCACTGCGGTCAGCTCAGATCGGCCCATTGCGTGCATAGTGTGCGTTTTATAAGTATAGAGGCACCCCCAAAACTACGAATATCTGAATTCACAACTCTCTCCGGAACGTTCGGTGGGGGAAGTTTCTTTCACATAGTGTGGTCATCGTGAATGGTTGGTCTATCACTGCTCTAAGACCAGCTCAGCTTCTCCGTTATCTCGGGGTGGTTTGTCAGTCAGTTCTCAAAGACGTGTAGTTACGTGATCTTATTCGTTGAGGAATTCGTTTGTGAGACAAGCAGTTGGTTCATTAAACAATGGCTAAAGCGCAGAGACCGTATAATACCAGAAATGCTGGCAACACACAAGCGGCAGCTCTTGCTCCTCAATGCAATGATAACGTGAGTTTGGAGAATTTGTCTGCTGCTGAGCTCCTGAAGCAAATCACTGAGCTCAATAGCGATTCAGCAGTTGAGCGACTACTCATTGCGCTCTCAGAAGACTGCTCACAAACACTTAAGAGAAACTCGAACCAGGAAGGGAGTAAGCATTAGAGAGAACTTGGGTGGTGGTCGGCAACACAACCTCAACCAAGCGTCGTCGCTTGGGATCAGGTCTACCTATCCTGTACCTATCAGGTCTACCTATCCTGATCAGGTCTACCTATCTAGAGTTCATTGCGACGTGCGACGCGACGTCATGATTAGCCTACGTATCGATCAAGCGACGTCGCGTCGCGTCATCGCTAGGTGTTCACAGTGAAGAGGCGCGATACATCGAATTTGACGCGCAAATTATAATCGCTCCGTGAACATCGCGTCGCGTTGCAATGCAACGCAACGCGATGGTCGCGGATCGATTGTCATCATTTTTTCTTCCATCGTCGGGGACTCAAGCGGCGTTTTTAATTTTCTTAAGCCTTTTCAAAGACAAGGTTGATTGAAATTGTCATGGCTTAGTGTATTGTTCTCAGATGATACTGCAAACAATTTTGTCTGCATATTTAAGGACAGTGTGATGAGGGTGATGGTTTCAAAGAGTTGACGAGCTATAAAGTTTTTTTACGGTTTACAAGCACAATTCGATCTCATTTCACCGAAACATCCCTATTCTGTACTATCAACTCAAAAAAAAATTCTAAGCATCATTTGCTCCCGATGTCTTTTCGATTGTTTTGTCATTAAAGAAGCAAGTTGTCGCAACGAAAACAAAAATGTGCCATACAGATGAAAGATAAACAAGGTAGAGTTCGCGCAATCATTTTAGTCTGATGAATCGACGAGACTGCGACGGTAGATCACCCCGCGCGAATCGAAACCCCATTCTCCAGTGAGGCCGCCAACCCCGCCCGGCCAGCCGCCTGGTCCGTGCGTCAAACTAAAATGAAAACGGAAACCATATGTACATCACACTAAAATAAGCAGAATAAGACCGAATATTGATTAGTTTTGCCTGGGTACGGAAAAATGCGGAAATTACGCAATTGGGCGTAGTCGCCTAGCGTTCGCGCGCCGTTCACACCTTGATTTCCGCGCGACGCGATTTTCGCGTCGCGCTGACATGTGACATCGCGTCGCGAAAACTCTGAACGCCGCCTTAGGGGCCGTCCCGTGGCTCGACGCTGCGCGCATAGGACGCGGAGCGGCTCCCTGACCTTATTCGCAGCGTTCATGCATGCCGCCCCCGAATATTGTTATTAGAAAACTAGAGTAAATCTACCTTTAGATGCTTATTGAAAAAGAAACGCCACAATGATTCCGATCGTCATTCATAGGCAAGATGAAACGGGAAACTTTAGTGATTGAATTACTGAAAAAAGCGCGCATCAGAATAATTATATCCTTAATAACTTTTTTTGCTGATCATTGAAGGCACACTGGAATGCCTTTTTAGTTCAATTGAGATATTTCGGCGTCGTGAATACAAATCAGGGCTGTGCGCAATTACGAATTACGAGATTTTTTCGCAGTTTTTTTTTCACCATTTACGATTCACAAAGTTTTGGTCTGAAATGAAAAAAATAATAAATGAATAAATAAATAATGAACGTCTCCGTTCCGCATTGACTCGTCCCTGATGCGCTTCAGAGTACATATTTGGTGTGGTCGGTGACGCCGTTCGCGTCCGCCTTCGCCGCCGCTTTTTTCAGAGCAGGCGCATAGAGATGAGCGAGATTTTTCCGTGATTGCGTACAGTTCTTCCTTAAAGGCACCGTTCGCGATGAAAATCGCTTTCCAGTTTCTTTGCCTATCTTGAAACCGGTCCCATTCTGATTCCAATTATGCTCCTGGAATCGTACAAGACCTTCTGGGAATGGAGTTATGGTCCCTCAAAAATTGAGCTAGGGAAATTGGTGGACGAGTTGTCCAAGGCTTGTAGCTTCCGTCTTTTGCAGCCAGTGTGTGCGAGCTGACCTGAGTAAAGAGAGACGTTGAGAATGAAGGGAAGAACGGGGCTTTTGATTGGAAACCATGGCTCATCTCACGATTTCGAGTGTTCCTTTGTTCACGTCGAGGGGCGGGAAGAGGCGGAACTTGCCCACAATGGCGGGGTTTTCCCACTTTTCTAAGCCGTTTTGCGGCTCCTGGGTAGCTTTTCGTCCCGTTTTTTCGACGCTGTTCTGCTTCTGAGAGCCACGAGAAGCGTTTGTCATGGAAAATTCGAGAATGAAGTTTATCGCGAACAGTGCCTTTAATCAAATCGGGTCACCCGCGAGAGGAGGCTATGCGTGCGGCTTGCAACGCTTATCCGCCGGTTGAGAATAGATGTCGGGCCTGGTAAACAACACTATTCTCCTGCGGCCGCGACGTGGTTATCAGATTGGAGCGCGGAAGGCAAAGTCGGTCTGTCTGAGTAGGTGCGACGGGCAGTTATTGTGCTTCTCTGGGTCAAACTCCGGTCCGCAATCGCGTCTCGATACGCGTTGAGGCCTCGCCCTTTCGAATCGGAGGTGTTTCCAGCGCCGCAGCCGAGGATCTGTTGACTCTAGGGGTGTTTTGGAAACAGGAAACTAAGCAGAATTGGAGAAAACTGTATAAAAAAGCCACATCGAGTCGGGTTTGGCGCTGGAAACTCGACTGACTCGAACGGGTGCGGTCGCAAAGCGTGTCGAGACGCATTCGCGGACCGGAATTTGGCCCAGAAAAGCACAGTACACGTGAATAAGTCCAGTTGGGATTTAGCGGTTAAGCACAACATAAAAGCACACTCAAACTAATTATGTACATTTATCTGTATGTATATGTATTTCTCAAATTCTGCCCGTTTGCAGTGTTTTGTGCTCTTGGTACCACCTACATATTGTCCCGCATAAATCACCTAGAGTGGAATTAGATTTTTATTTCTCATTGACGAAAGACATAACAGTAACATATAAAACTGAGAAACTTTGGACAAACTACGGGTAGTCGGAGAACACAGAAATCGCACAAAGCACTGAATTATGTACAATAGATATTTGATGTGCCAGTTCGTTGCCGAGTTCTTCCTTATGACTCCGAATAGTCGAAGGCATTTCGTTCAACTGAAAGACACTTTTTAGTTTCCTGTAATTTCAAAACTGGAAAAAGCCATAACGTCACAGATAGTTTCACAACGACTGAGTATTCCTGCACCTTTCCTGGGGGCGGCGGGATGCCATTGGTAGGCAAGTTCCAATTGAATGTTTGACACTCAAGAGACCGCGCGCTCCACGGCCACTCTCCGCGGCGCACCGACACGCTTCGCAGCCGATCAGTTCGGTGCTTTTTCAAACAGTTTTTTTTTGAAACGATCGTCAAAAAAGATATGTGGCGCCTAAGGGGTATGGTATACTTTTGCGACACACGGTCGCGTCGCTCTGCACAGCGACAGCGACAGTGGTAGCGACAGGATATGGCACAAAGTATGTCAGCCCTCCGCGACACGTCGCTGAAACCCACACGCCACATCTGTTCCTACGACGACCGTTGCCGTTGCTCCGATGCGGGTCCCGCCACGATTTGTGTTAGATTGCATGCCTGTCGCTCATTACAGCGACAAAGTATACCATACCCCTAATACCTGCATACCAGTCATGTACATTGAAGCAATAATCAGAAGGGAACCATCGCGAATTATATTCCACGTTCGACTTTCCATAAATCTCGGCATGGTAGTATCTCGTTTTGCGTTAGGTTTGAAGGCAGTGTTCACGATAAAAAAAAAATGTGGTTCAGTTTCCACTAGAAATGGGAAGTGGAGGGGCACCCGGTAACGCTGATGTCGAAAGAACGCATGAAAACGAGCCAGGAATCGCTCCAAAAGAGCCCGAAGTTGCCACTTCGAGCGCAAGGCAAACCCCAAAAGCGCAACACACGCCCACCGACGTGAACAAATGAATGCACAAGATCGTGAGATGAGCGATGATTTCCAATCATTGGCCCCGTTTTTCCCTTCATTCTCCACTTCTCTCTTTACTCAGGTCAGCTCGCATAGATCGGCTGCAAAGGACGGAAGTTACAAGCCTCGAACAACTCGTCCACCATGTTTCCTTAACTCAATTTCTGAGGGACCATAACTGCGTTCACAGAAGGTCTTGCACTACTCCAGAGACATCATTGGAATCAGCATGGGACCCTTCTCAATATAGGTGAGAAAACAGAGAAACGATTTGCATCATGGACACTGCTTTTAAGGAACACGTGGATGGCATGAGAAAGTCCAAGTTGTCTACTCCTTCGGAGAACACCGGGTGAGCGTCCATGAAAACAGCTGTTTCGATATTGCGGTCACAATACTTGCGCGCGAATCAGAGATCGCACGCAGGACCCTAGAGGCGTTTTCGATGAATTCCAAAAACCCAAAGATTAACAGAAAGGACGGATGTGTGGCTACCCCCAAGAACTAGCCCCCTTTGTTGACCTTTGTGAGTTTTGATCTGCTTATGAGATTGATCAGCCTTCTGAAGGCTAATGAGGTGGGTGGTCAGATATGGTCCCACTCATGCACCCGCCATCTAAGACCATCTGAGGGTGTCTGGCAGGCTTCAGTCTGCACACTAAACGATAGCCATTTCAAATTGCCATACGGTGTCGCTTTTGACAGTTTTCAAGTCCTTCTGTTCTGAAATGGTGCTTGGACGGCTAGTTTCCTTATGTATCTTTGGCTTCCAGGCTTTGAAGAAGGCGTGATTGCCGAAACGCTAGCCGAATAAAGCTGAAAACTCTCGGTCTGCTGCTCAAGAATACAACCACCACAGGGAAACCGTTTCTCTTGAAGTAAACAAAAAATCGAGTTCATGGCGTGGATGCTCAGTATAGACACGCGGTCTCCAAATTGTTTATAGTTCTTCTCGGAAAAAAATTCATACCACTTCGTAAACTTGTTGCATCACACTTCCGGCGTACTGATCAAACCTGGTGATAGAAAAGAGCACATGGCGAGCAGTAGGGTCGTATGGCGAGCCTCGAGGATTCACGAAACAGCGTTCAGCACTGAAAGAATTCCGTTGAATGCTGGTAGCCGTATATGACGTTTGCCTTCCTTACTAACTTGATGAGCCTGTCATTATAACGACTTCTGAGGACCAAGTCCATACTTCTTGGGCGTGAAATAGATTCTTCTCTCTTCACAATCGCTTCAAATCGCTGTAAAAAAACTTTTCTCTGTATAAAATGATGAACAGCTTCTGTCCACGTTCGTGAATTGGAGAAAAAGTAGATTTCATGTTGAGAAAAGTAATGATTTGTTTGATTTCATTTCAGAAAATGATGGACATATTTTACTGCTGCTTATCTGTGTGCTTTGCCTCCTTCCTTTGCAATCGCCCTGGGTGCGGATCAGTTTGAAGAGGTTTTTGAGATATAGAGCAGCCCGCCCGGGATAAGTAATCCAGTTGCGTGCTCAGGAGGTAGTAGAGCACCAATGCAGTAAATGGGTTTGCAGCAATAGTGGAGCAAAAAGTCTACATAGGAAGCTACATAAGAAGCAATTTATCATTTGGACTCCACGGTCCATCCATGCTATGTAATGATTCAGTAATTCATGTGTGTTACGTCTACAATAATAAAGTGGCTGCTAGCGTATGACCCACCGGGTTGGCTGCTAGCGTATGACCCACCGGGTTGGCTGCTAGCGTATGACCCACCGGGTGTCATACAAGCGGTCGTGAATGGATGAAGTTGAATTACAGTTATGGCGTTCAACGAGAATGGCAGAACGAACTCTATGGTGTCTCCTGAAAAATACACTTACGTTACAGGAGATCTCCATCTGGTGAAGTTGATCGAGTGCATTTTGAGTGTACTCCGATATGTTCAGTCGAGTAATCGCTGCGGCCAAAACAGGTATATACTCGGACTGGAGCTTTGTTGCAAGCGCATGCAGGCTGCAACCACAAATCTCGGCTTGAGAGGAAAAAATATGCCGGATTGTTGAGAGCAACCTGTAGGGTATTATCGGCGCATCAGCAAATCGCAATGCCAGATCCATCCAGTACTGAGCGACTGCTTTGTGCACCTAAAAAATCCAAGGGAAAACAGTGATGAGCCGACTAAACCAAATCTGACTGACTGAGAAATCAACGTCCATTAGACGTTCGACCAGAAATGGAGTCTCATAAAGAGTGTGATAAAGCGGATAGGTGTGGCCTTTGTCCATATCAATCCATGTGAAGTCCACAGACGGTATACCTGAGTCAGAATAGGTATGAATGGCAGTAAGCCGATGAATTCGGAGGAAGCTTACCTAGGTAACTCATAAACGGGTACTGATCTGACCCTCCATTAGGAATCGGGACAGCTGGAAATCCTGGACTTTTTGCATCAGCCATGAAGTGCAACCTCAATTTTGAAGTGGAAATGAAGCAGTCGCAGCTAATTTGTCGCCTGATCTATCATTACCACGCATCGAAGGCTGTCGATCCTTTGACGTCTTTCTGATCTTTTCTGGGATTCTGAACGCTCTTAGCTGCGAGAATGGCTTGATCTTGGACAGAAGTCGTCGCCGTGACATAACTAAGATGTGCCATGAGTAGAGAGTCGAATTAAGATTACTTTTTTGATCAGCCTTTACATTGTTTGGTTTCCTCTAATGCAATCCATGTTCAAATAGGCGATGGCTCTTCGAGTGAGCAATTCAGAAAATTCTTCGACGAATTCTGTGGAGCCAATAAGACCATACTCCTCCGCATCCCACGCCGCGAACATGATGGTTCGAGCTGCAATAGACCTTCAATAAACTTCTCCCATAGATGTGAGTGCAAGACACAAGGAGTTTTTCAAGATCTTCTTCGACTCTCCATTAGCCTGTGGATAGGAAAGCACTCATTGGGTCTGCATTCTATAATTGTCATCTACTCTGCCCAGCAGCGTTCTCCTCACCAGGATGCATTCTACACTCAACTTCAAAATGCGCTATCGCTGAATTCTATTGCAAGGGCTGGGCTGGGATTCATGAATGCAGCCGGCTAGGTTTGGGTTTGGTTAGGGCAGAAACCCCAGCGGTAGCCAAACCGCGAACCGGCATTCACAACCGCCCCATCGCGGTTGGGTGGCTAACCATTCCGCGGCCACGTACTTGCCACTCAATTGACGCCGAGAATCTCGATTGGAGAAAATCAATATTGGCACTCGGGTCGGAATTTCCCTATCCCGTCACTGTTTTTGTTGCACATGATTGCTAATTTTGCTTGCTTATTGAATTCTTATTTTTGTCTACCTTGTGCTTTACCTTCTTCAATGGATCGCAGGCATTTAAAGGGATTTTCCTCAACTTGGAGATGTTTTTCCCATTTTAAAGTTTTTCATTTTTTCCTTTTTTTGAAAAATCCTTTTTGGTTTTTTTAAAGTACATAAAGTGGTGCCGCTTTCTCACGATGAGCCGCAAAACTGCGGGTGAAATTTTAACCCCCAATTTAGCTTTTTTATCGCATTACTAGCCTTTTCAACCTCTTTTTTTTTCGAAACGCCCCTCTAATTTTTTTGTGTGTTTCACATGGCTTAGGTGTTGCTGCAGGGATCATCATCGTCCTTTCGATGTTTTCGGCTTCAAGTTCTCCGTTTGTCGTTTGAGTTCCGAGTTTTTTCCATCTCTTTTTTTTTTGTCTAAGAATCCCTTTTTTGTTTTTTTTTCTCTTTGTCATTCTCACACAAGCTTATTGTCGCTCACAACAGGAGAAAAATAAAACGGCTCCTTAGAAAAATCATATGGAAAAAGCTCAAGATGCAAGGGAAAAACAAGTTTGAACTAAAAACATCGAGAAAACCCAGGTTGATCACAGAACCATGTAAAAAACATTAACATTTGAAATCCAAGTGGGCACTTCGGAAAAAAAAGTAGAAGAAAACGTTGTAAATGCGAAAAAAACCAAATCATGCATCACAGTATCAAACCAAGTTAGGGTTTTCCAACAGAAAAATAACGAAAGCGTGTACGAAAAGTGTTGGGAAAAAAATTCCGAGGAAAAAATGAGGGAATTCGGAGCCGAAATGGGAAAGAAACCCCAGCGAAGAGCCTGTGGCTGCTCGGTAAATGGTCAGCGCACGGAAGACAAGAATTAGGAACAAAAAGTGGAGGCAAAAAGAACAACGATGTGCTATAAAATAAAGAAGAGAGCGAGAGTAGGGAGGACAGGCATAATGATTTTAGTTAGCCATGGGCAACATACATAAAACTTACAGATGAGGTTGATGCTTCTGAGAATTTTCGTTGTTATCGAGAGGAACACATTATGGCTAGAGGGCCTAAAATGTGGCAGTCAATAACGGCGGCATTCCTGTGTTTTCAGCTTGCCTTGAAGATATCAAGTTTTTATGCGTATTCGCAAAAGGTGCGTTTCCTCAGTGTTGTGCACTAATACAACACACCATCAATTCGACGACTAAGCCGCGAAACCGCTGCTAACCGCGGTTAACCGCAGCTCCGAGGTGCGGTTACGCGTAGCCCAATCGTAGCCCAGCCGTAACCAAACCGGATTTTTCGTGAATGCCGGTTTCCTCCGCTAGCCCAGCCGTAACCGTGGTTTGCCTTTCATGAATCCCAGCCCTGATCTCATCATGGTCGCAGAAGATTTTAGCGCACGTGTCGGCAGGGACAGATCAGGGCTGGGATTCATGAAAGGCAAACCACGGTTGCGGCTGGGCTAGCGGAGGAAACCGGCATTCACAAAAAATCCGGTTTGGTTACGGCTGGGCTACGATTGGGCTACGCGTAACCGCACCTCGGAGCTGCCGTTAACCACGGTTAGCAGCGGCTTCGCGGCTTAGTCGTCGAATTGATGGTGTGTTGTACTAGTGCACAACACTGAGGCTCGAGGAAATACCGTTCTGGTTAATCGCAAACGAGGGGTTTCTCAGGTTTTCTGAAAAAAAAAGTTCCATTTTGTTGATATGGACCATGAGCACAATGAATTCCAGAACCTTTTGCGAATACGCATAAAAATTGATATCTTCGAGGCAAACTGAAAATACAGGGATGCCGCTCGTTATTGACTGCCACATTATAGGCCCGCTAGCCATAATGATAACAACGAAAATTCTCAGAATCATGAACCTCATCTGTAAGTTTTATGTATGTTGCCCATGACTAACCAAAATCCCTAGGCCTAACCTCCCTGCTCTAGCTCTCTTCTTTATTTTATAGCACATCGTTGTTCTTTTTGCCTCCACTTTTTGTTCCTAATTCTTGTCTTCCGTGCGCTGACCATTCACCGAGCAGCCACAGGCTCTTCGCTGGGGTTTCTCCCCCATATCGGTAACGAATTCCCTCATTTCCATAACTTTTCCCAGCGCTTTTCGTACACGTTTTCGTTATTTTGCTTCTGGAAAACCCTAACCTGGTTTGGTACTGTGATGCATTATTTTGTTTTTTCGCATTTACGACGTTTTCTTCTATTTTGTCCGAAGCGCCCACTTGGATTTCAAATGTTAATGTTTTTTACATGGTTCTGTGATCAGCCTGGGTTTCACCAATGTTTTTAGTTCGAACTTCTGTTTTTCCCTTGCATTTTGAGCTTTTCCATATAATTTTTCTAAGGAATCGTTTTAGTTTTCTCCTGTTGTGAGCGACAGTAAGCTTGTGTGAGAATGACAAAGAGAAAAAAAAAACAAAAAGGGATTCTTAGACAAAAAAAAGAGATGGGAAAAAACTCGGAACTCAAACGACAAACGGAGAATTCGAAGCCAAAAACTCATCGAGAGGACGTTGATGATCCCTGCAGCAACACCTAAGCCATGTGAAACACAAAAAAAATTAGAGGGGCGTTTTGAAAAAAAAGAAGTTGAAAAGGCTAGTAATACGAGAAAAAATCTAAATTGGGGGTTAAAATTTCACCAGCAGGTTTGCGGCTCATCGTGAGCAAGCAGCACCACTTTATGTGCTTTTAAAAAACCAAAGAGGATTTGCTAAAATAAAGGAAAATTGAAAAACTTAAAATTGAAAAAAAACATCTCCAAGTTGAGGAGAATCCCTTTAAATGCCCGCAATCCATTGAAGAAGGTAAAGCACAAGGTAGACAAAAATAAGAATTCAAAAAGCAAGCAAAATTAGCAATCATGTGCAATAAAAACAGTGACGGGTTAGGGAAATTCCGACCCGAGTGCCAATATTGATTTCCTGCAATCGAGATTCTCGGCGTCAATTGAGTGGCAAGTACGTGGCCGCGAAATGGTTAGCCACCCAACCGCGATGGGGCGGTTGTGAATGGCGGTTCGCGGTTTGGCTACCGCTGGGGTTGCTGCCCTAATCAAACCCAAACCTAGCCGGCTGCGTTCATGAATCCCAGCCTTGGAATTTGTGAATTGAATGAAAATGGAATGCGTCTGCTCTCTATCGATGCGTTCAATGGACTTCTATTTGGGAACGCCCACTTTCATACAGCAAGTGACGTACAGGAACCCTAACGGAAAAGACGTACCCACGCTAAACTACGCGCTGATAAATTCACGTTTCAGGTCGTCATTGAATGACGTGCGCGCTATGAGAGGCGCTGACTGCGATTCGGACCACTATCTCCTGCGTGCATTGGTGAAGCTCGGCACCAAGGCGTGTGGAGCCTCCCAGAATAAGACTTGATTGGTCGCGTCTAATGGCACCTGATAGAAAAGGAGGCGTTTCAAGCTGCACTGTCGAACCGTTTTGCTTTGTTAGCTGGAGCTGATCAAGTGAACGAGCCAGGGAAGCAGACAACGGACGTCATCCTCGAACGCACGCCGAGCTACTTGGCCCTATCACACGACAGCGGACGCTACCATGGATATCGGAGAGTCTATTCGCCTCATAGACGGATGGAAATAAGCAAAGCTGTCCAATTTCAACAGGTATCGGAAGCTGGGTAAAGAATTTCGAGGAAGGTTAAAGGCGGAACGAGAGTCGTATTGTAATAGGATCGCCGACGAAATGGAGGAGTCTGCCGTCAAGCACCACAACGTTTTACTCTACCGTACGTTGAAGCGTCTCAATAGGAAGATTAAGCCCGTTAGGGGGTGTGTATACAAGTCGGTTGGTACCTGCTCGTTGGTGCCCCTGCTTCTACTGAACCCAACAGACGTTTGAGTGTACACAGCGAACGTTCGAGCGATATTGCGTGCACAACTATATCGCGAAAGTATCCCATACATTGCATAAAGGTGTCGCCGTCCGGCACACTAAGGCCTCTGGTCCATAACATCTTAGGATCCGTACCTAAGGAGTTCATGGAGTCTTTGGCCACAAGCCACAAGCCCGTTAGTGATATCACCAGGAACTCAGACGGAACGTTCGCGCGCACTGCCGACGAACGTCTACGTCGTTGGAGACAGTTCTTTAGCGACCTTTACAAACACGACGCACCACGGGGACCGGTCGTCAAGTCACCCCCAATAGAAAAGTCGCAGAAACTCGCAGTAAGTTCAGAATCTTCTGTGGACGATTCCAGATGGGCTGTCAAGTCTCTGAAGAACGGCAGGGCGTCGGGCGTGGACAACATAGCTGCTGAGGTAGTTTAAACTCTCGAAGACATTCTGTTGAGTTAACTTCATAAGCTGATTAAGCTCATTCGGCAGTCTGATAACATACCAGCCACTTGGAAGCGCGGAATCACTGCGCCCAGTCACAAAAAAGATGCTGCGAGGGACTGTCATAACTACGAGGAATACGTCTCTTATCGACTGTTGGAAGAATCTTCAACAGGATCATTCACAGCAGACTTCAGCGACATCGGGAATAAACCAGTCGTGAAGAGAAAGCAGGATTTCGGTCGGGCCGCAGCTGCAGCGACTAAATTTCCGCTCTGCGTCAGCTCCTAGAAGTGAGCCAAACGGAAACTTCCCTAGAGTCCCTCGTAAGTTGTTTTCTAAAGCTATCTGAGCACGTTATCAGTGAAATCAATTGCTATGTTTAGCATGGTAGCCGTTTGACCCCCGGAGCTATGTACCGCTAATCGCCCTGAAGATCATTATATGCGCCAATTCACACACATACATGGATGTCCTGAAAAAAACAGCTGCGAAAGGTTCAAAACAAAGGAACTGTCGGCTTGTCAGAAACCATTGTTAACAACTCCTTGGTAAGTTTGGAAGCTTACAGAAACGTGAAAGGAGGGCTTAACGAAACCTGCTCGTAGATAGGTAATCCATCAAAAAGCCTGTAGAAATCTATCAATTTTGATAAGGATCTGGCACAGATATTGTCTTGAATGTGGCGACAAAAGCTTGTTTTCCGCCATTTATTCGAGCTCCAGCTACCTTCTCCAGTGAAGAGCCCTGGTTAGTTGGAGACATAAAAGTTTGTAGGATTTAATCTTGAATTATTTTACGACAGTTCAAACTCTTCACTTCAAATACGCTTAAATAATACCTCAATTAGTCTCGACTATAACTGACTGAGATAAAGGTTGCCCTTACCTGGCCTCCATCCGGTCTCATTCACCACCGTCATGGTGGCCCTTGCTGCCTCAGCAAGTGTGGCAGTTCCAGAGTTGGGATCTATACCACCGTATGTCCAGGCATCGTAATGATTTCCGAGAATTACGTAACGATCCGGTTCCTCTCGACCAGTAATGTAGCCAATGACATTTTGGATGCGTCTATAAATCAGTGGATAGCAACGGATACATACACTTCAAACTAGTCATAAACGTGTCCTTACTTCTCCTTAAAGTTTCCACCCACTGAAAAGGTTGTGGTCATGTTGTCCTTGAGACCGGGACCGAGGTTATAGGTTACATTCAGCCCTCCTGGAAGAAATTGTACGCTATGAAAATTGGCCCTTTTAGGAGCTACCGCTTGGAAAAAACTGAAGTTATGGCATTACCTTGCCAACTCGAGGGGGCCGGTGGGCCACCGAGTCTAGAAAGAATTTCCATAGCTGTCGTATATGAAATCGGTAGAGCAGGTATCTTTGGTATGTGACCTCTTTCTCTAACCTAAACAAAAATTTGCAAGAGAATGTAGGACTTAGAGAAGCATGCAACCCAAAGTTCCCTAGTGATCAGGGAGTTTCTCGTGGGTAAGCTAAAGTGAAGGCGAACATAGCTTTAAATGAGAGAACAGAAGTTTTCTCTCCTCTCATGAGTGATACACACTAATAAACCTACAAAATGAGAATGCTCACAAAAGTTCTTGAAATAGGAAGTACCTTCTCAACAGTATCCTGCTTCCAGAGATTAGACTTGGATGGGTATAGTGTAGAGAGAGGATCCCCAGTTCTGATGTATAACGTGCCTCGCTGAACGCCATGGGAAGGCATGTACACGGTATTAGGGTAGACGTCTTCTAAAACACCACCGTTGTGGATGACTTTTAGGAGGGTAATTTCAGTGTCGCAATAGCTGCGAGGTCAAATCTTTCAAAGAACTCTATGTGAATGTCTGACTGTTCTCTATGCCATTTGGCGCTGCCTCAGCCGGATCAGAATAAAGTAGGGCACCGATCGCGCCTGCAGATTGAGCCCAAGCAACTTTGTTTCCAAGGAGGGACCCTCCGTAGCGTATCAGAGCGATTTTTCCCTAAATTAATTTTTGTGACGATCACACCGAGGACGACCCTATCCTTCTAGAGTGGTGTCCTTAGACCAACCTCAAGTGAAATTCCTTGATCCTCTAGAAGTTTAAGATCCTGTTCAGTCCCACTTCCAATGTTGACAATATCACCGGTAACTGTTCCATTTGGTGAGTAAGCCAGCCACTGAATCGCAGCCTCTAAAAATCTGGATCTAGTTCAAGGACTGCGGCTGTGAGCAATATATTAGGTTGTAACATAAGTCTGGGAAAATTTTTTAAAACTTTTTAATCTTTATTGCTTCACACATTCAATCCGCAACATAATCACCATAACTATCTAAAACCTTGCTCCATCTAGTAGGCAAGTCGCCGATTCCCTTTTCCCAGAACCCAGGAGTCTGCGCACCGTTGAAGTCAGCGACTGCTCTCTTTCGCTCCAACAGGAAGGACTTTCTGAAGGGTGTGGTGACTGGAGATGAGAGTTGGATACTATACGACGCAGGCGCACGCAGACTTCCTCAAGGAGAACAGCCGCCAACTCATTCAAAACCAGACCTTCATCTTAAGAAAGCTTCGCTTTGTTGCTTCTGGGATTCCCGCGGTATGCTTTTCTATGAGCTGATACCGGAAGGTCAGACAGTTACCACAATAGCCTACAGTGAGCAACTTCAGAAATTGAAGGAAGCAAACAAAGAAAAGCGCCTGAGAAAGACTTCAGTATACCTGCTGCATGATAACGCTAGACCGCATATCTCTCATGTCACTCGGGACAAACTAACGGAGCTCGGCTGGGATACGGTCCCTCACCCAAACTATTCTTTTGATCTAGCTCCCTCTGACTATCATTTGTTCCGCCCTCTCAAATCGTTCCTAGCCAAGAAAAAATATTCTAAACTTGATTAAGTATTTCTGGCATTCGCTGACTTCTTTGATGCACACACTCCTATGTTCTGGGAAAAGGGAATCAGCGACTTGCCTAATAGATGGAGTAAGGTTGTAGATAGTTATGGTGATTATATTGTGTATTGAATGTGTGAAGCAATAAAGAATTTTAAAAAAATGAAAAACTTCCAAGACCGATGTTACAGCCTAATAGCCAATACAAGCCACTAACCTCTGTCACTCTGCTCTGATTCGATAATAGCAGGACTGACACCTTGATTGAAATAGACCACATCTCCTCGAGAGTTGAGAATTGATAAATTATTATTTCCGGCCTCATCCGGATAAGACAACAGCACCTCATAGTCGACAGTATGCACATCTACAAACTGTGTGACATTAGATATCTTTCGATTGCTCGAACTCCAATTTTCAAAATACTGAGGTGGCTCCTGTGCTCTGAATGACATCTCACCTACCGTAAGCTACAGTAAACTTCAAAGTTTCGACAAATGGACTCCACATTCGTGTTCACCACCCTAGATTACCCCTACATACAACTGCTAAGCTGAATCCGAAAAATTTTTTTGAAACTCTAAAAAAATGCCTGATGGTAGGTACCCTTGCCTTGTCGCGAGGCTTGAAAAATGCTCATAACTTTTTTGAACCTGCAGCTTGGGGCGGGATACTGCGAATTTTTACTATTGAGCCAGACGAGATACTCACACAATCGCCGCATTCAATGCGTGTCTAATATGCATTCAACTCGAAGACAAAGCGGTTTCGAGCACAGTGACGGGACGTGCTGCTAGGAGAGCACGTGCTCCTAACGTGTGTCAAACTACAGCATCTGCCCCATCAAATAAGTCGTAAATGCGTGCATAACATACATTGAACACGGTGACAAAACGATTCTGCAGAAAGGGAAAGCATACGACGCACTATTGAGGAGGGACTGCGATGCCGATAGCGTCGCCGGTGTAATTACCCAAGTAGGGGGGTACTTGACACACCCAGCCGCTGGAGACCTCATCCAACCGCTGCCAGCCCAGATGGTGCTCAGCGAGTTGGCCGCGTCGCATGTGGGTGTTCCGGCCGCGTCGAGTGACGGTGTGCTGCCACTATAGCGCTGGGCTATCCTGCAGCATGTGCACCTGCTATAAACTGTTGCAGCACGTGCTCCTGCGGTAAAATTTCGCAGCATGTGCCGCTGTCTTGAGCACGTGCGCCAGCGAAAAAGCCTTTCGATGGGTGTGGTCACTCGAGTTGAATGCATATTCGACACGCATTGGATGCGGCGGTTTTCTGAGTACTAACGATACTAGTCGTTCTGGCAGATGCGACCTAGACTTTGTATACTTCCCTTGTTAGTTAAGGATGATTTTAATTTTCAGGTGAGTTGCCAGTTTCTTTTTGCGATCTTTTGCTGTACTTTGTTCTTTTTCTGTTTTTTCTCTTTTATTTTTGATGATTACAGAAAAAATTATAATTAGATTTCTACATCATTGCTTATTTGACGCAAATGAAATGCTAATCAAATAACTTTCTCACTGTTTCTACTGAAACCCTTTTCCACTTCTTTTTCAAGAGATGAAAACCATTACTTCGCGTATATATTTTCAGGCGCTCGTATCTAGCAGCGTTGTGTGGACGAATCATTTCCAAATTAATGTAACGATTATAGTCTACTTACTTTCTAGACCTGCCTCCTTGTATTTTTCCACAATAGACAAGGCAACTTCTTCATTGAATGGAGTACCTGCCAGATGTGGTAGTTCTGTGAAGTCCCGAAGATTCTTCCGAATCAACTCCGCATCAATTTTTCGTTTGATGAGGTCGGAGATTTGTTGAGTATCGACTGCAACGAGTAACATTTTCCTAATCATAAACACAATTGGACTCTTTTAACCCCATAATTCAATTACAAGAAGGCTCCGCCGAGTGCTGACAGGTGTTGGAGGGACTATTCCTTGATACTGCAATTACAAGCATAGCAGCACCGGCGATAAAGAGTCCTACTCCAACGGCCAGCGTGATGAACTGGACCCAAGGCTTCATCTGAAAAAAGAGACTGAAAATTGATTCGATAAGTCACACATTCATCAGCCATGTTCCAAGCATATCCCGTCCCGAACGCCGGGAACGTTACCGCAGTCATAAAAAAGCTGTTCGTTCTCTAGACATATCGAAATTAATGGGCTATCTATCTGAAGCAGACCGCACTACAATGCGTTTCATTGTTTAGGAACACCTCAGTTTTTGACGATACCGCTCTTTGGCGCAACGCCTCACAGTTTTCCCCATCACTAACACACTCAAATACCATGCTGCGCCCTTATACCCGGGGTAGAAACGGGGGAATCCGGCCTCTGGTGTCTATTAGGCAATCAAAGCAATGATAAAAGACTTCACAGCATCTTTCTTGTCCCCTGTGGTGGACATAGTAGGTAAATAGCAGTTAGCAGCCAAGTGGGTCTTTCCGCCTACGCGGTCGGCGTGCGTGTCGAAGGACCCATGCAATGGCATTTTCGCGGGCGAAATTCAATCACTACGGCAGACAGTTGAGTGTGGTATCATTTACTTTATGCCTAATATTCCTGCTAATCAATTTAGGAGCTCGAAAACTGTCTTCGCGACGGCCGCTTGACACGTACATTCGCCGAACGCGTGTTCCGGTCCGCATTTTGCGGCTGTTGCATCATGCGACAGGGGATAATCGTGCCGGGACCGAATGGTCTCAGCACGATAACCACGAGGTAACAGCCGTAGCCCGCAAATGCGCATCGGAATTCGGCTCAGAGAATTTGGCTCACATGTGCCGCTGGCTCCCGAAAAAACAGTGTTCATGAGACTGGGAATGTCGAATTTTCCGTGTACCTACACTTTAGATGGGCATGAGCTGAACCCTGTGACCTCTGTTAAAGACCTGGGTTTTCATTACAACAGCAAACTTGATTTCACCGACCATTACAAGCACTTGTGTAGTAAAGCATCTTCTAAATCATTTCTCATATTCAAGGCGTTGTCGGTCCGCGACAAAAAGGTGTTGTTAAAGGCATATAAGACTTACGTCAGACCTATCTTAGAAGGTGGAACGACAGTTTTTTCACCGCAGAAAAGAAAAGATGTGTTGCAACTGGAGAAAATCCAAAACAATTTTACACGTAAAATTTATGTAAGATCTCACATCCAGGCCTATGACAGAATTACGAGTGCGGGAGTTAGAAATAGAGAGTAGAAACTTCATTCGTTAGAATCTCGCCGTCGACTTTATGATGTTTGCATGGTGTTTAAGTTACTGGCTGGCATTGCGAAAACTAATATCTCAAGATTCTATAGGCTAAGTCAGTCAAGGACTAGGGGAAGCAAGATTAAGATTTCATATGTAGCCCCGAAGTGCAATATGAGAGCCCTTTCTTTCACTTGTAGAGCCGGATCAACCTTCATCTCTCTTAACCTTTATTTTACCCCTGTACCGATACCTTCTATCTTGCGGAGTTTCAAACGCATCGCAGGGAAGAAGCTGTTGTGCTTCTAATGCAGTGTCAGGATCAATATTGTATTGTATTCCGTTCTTTCCGGTTCATGGTTTCTGTGCATAATCTTATTTTGGTGTTTATTGCGCTTGCCTTACGTAGCGTACTCACTAAATAAATAAATAAATGTGTCTTTTTCGGTTTTTCTACATGCTGACAAGGGGAGTATTCAAAGCGTATGTCGGATCTGCGGAAACCATATATATGGTCAGTATCTCTTGAGCTTGTATAGTTAAACTTTGAAGTGCCCCGCCCCGAGCAGCTGGTTCCAAAAAGTTATGAGCGTTTTTAACGTTGTGCGAAATGGTAAGGGTAAGGGTGCATAAGAAATTTTTTTGGGGTGTTAAAAAAAAATTTTTTTCGGACTTTGTTGAAAACTTGTATGTAGGGGTAATCTTGGGTGCTGAAAACGAATCTGGCGTCTGCTTGTCGAAATTCTTACGTTTACTGTAGGTTATGGTACGTAATATGCCACTTAGGGGGCAAAAACTACCTCAAATGTTCGAAAATCGGCAAATGGACATTATATTCCTTCCTATTCACCACTCCGAATAACCCACGGATACAAATTTTGAGTCAAATCTGAGACCTTGATCGAATTACCGTATACCTATCGTAATCTTCCGTAATCTGTAGAAAATCGGCAAACGGACCTCAGATTAGTGTTAAGCTCATCAAATTACCTCCAGAAAATTATTTTGAGACACATCAATCAAAGAAATTCGGATATCTCGAAAGTGAAAAATCGGCAAAATTTCCCCCGCTGGGATGCTTTGAGCGAATTAAGCCAAAAATTTTGGAAAATTGACAAATAAACCTTAAATTCGTGATCAGTGCCTCAAAAAACCCTCCTGGGAGAATATTAAGTCAAATCTGGAACATTTTTTCTGTAGCGCTCTCAGAGTCTACTAATTGTTGGTTGGTATAAATAAACGCCCAACCGAAAGTCCGTACAAGTCTAAAACGCTGTCAGTCTGTGCAAAGTTTGGAAAATGGGCCTCCCCCCCCCAAAAAAAAAACTTTGCTCAGGGGGGTCGTTTTGGGCGTTGAATCATGAGATCCGTTTCCGATTTTTCAAAGACTAATGCTCGTTTTGAAAGGTACAAAAACCGCAAAAATCGACCTTTTTGAGCTTATAACTTCTCGGAACCTGCGGCTCGGGAAGGGGTACTGCGCAGTTTTACTATATATGCCCAAGAGATACTAGCAATACTACTCGTTTCCGCAGGTCCGACATACGCTTTGTATACTACCCTTGTGAGAGCGATGGTGCAAATTTCGGAACGAGAAACGCTCGTGAAATTCTCGTCCGCCGAAATTCTGGAGGGGGAGGGTGAAAGTTTCAATGCGCAGTACATCTAGGATCTGACCAAGTTTGATAAGTCAGTGGTTCCTTACGATTAGCTCTTTTCCGAAAAGGTGTCGGAATGCAAGACCTCTTGTCTGTTCGAAGAGACGGTCGGTGCTAGAGGCGAACTCATCCGGTTTGAAGTTTTCCGTTGACATACGTGGTCTAAAATGAAAAAAAAAGAATTTCGGGCGTTCCTTAAATGACCAGTGCTTACCAAAAGTTGATAGCAAACGGGGAGGAATGACTGCTAGGAAACGGAAGCAAAACTAAAGAAAAAAGACGAAGTTCTCGAACAGAATATAATTGCCGAAAACAAAGGTCGGAAAGAGAACGTGAGCGGAAATCAGAAAAACATAATAAGATATCGAACATCAACAGCAGCCGAAATGTCAAATATGGAAGCTTTTGGAGCAGAGCTGCGCTGAATTATGAATTATGATTTACGAATTATTGGCGTCTTTGGCAATTTTTCAACGATTTACGATTTACGAAACTTTGGCCAAAAACCGTAACGAATCGTAACAAATCGTATTAAATCTCAAAACTGAGGTTGAGTGACAATATAAATTTGCGGTCTAAAGCATAGATAAATTTTATAAAGGGCGACTCATCTCGTGGAGACAGGCAGTTGGCCTCTCGAGGCCACTCCTGTGAGGTGACTCCAGATCAGTCTCAGGGAATCAATTTTTGAGCGCAGATGAGATTCCCTATGGCCCGCGGTGAAGAGAGCTTCCTCATTGCAGATCATGCTGAGATGTTAGAGGCATCCTTTGAGAAGAGCCAGGACTGAAAAAAAAATCAGCGGGGGCGAAAATTTTGAGAAAGGCTCGGACAGCAACAGAGGTTGGAATTGCAACTGAAGGTCGTCCCGAGAAGAACCGAGGTCAACCGGACAGCAGCGGAGGCCGCTCGAGTAGATGGCTAATTTTAGCTCCGAGGTGCGATTTGCCTGAGTAGTCTACGGCAACGGGAAAAGGCGGTGGTACTGTTGCGGACTCTTCATAATACATTGTGGCCTTTTTTTGTATTCATAAATTTTTGGAAATAGCTGTTATTGATCACCGAGCTTTTGTTTCCACACTCACATTATCTTTCGATTTCATTGCTTGCACAGCTTCAAGCTAATCGGTGAAAACCGAAGCTCACCGAACAATCACAGCTGTTTCGAAAGTGTTGGATACAACTAGCATACTACAGTATATTAGGGGAGTTCACAACCGCACCACTTCCTTATATGTACGTTGTCGTAATCTGTATGATTGGCATGGATCCTGAAGAGACTTCGCGTCCCCCATCGTAGGTTGGCGCAAACTCGGTGCCATATCTTATAACATAGGTGCACCGAGTTTGCGCCAACTTTCAACAGTGAACACGAAGTCTCTTCCGGATCCATGCCGACGCTACATTAATTAATTAATTTATTCAATCTTTTATTTATTTATTCATTCATGCATTTATTCATTCATTCATTCATTCATTCATTCATTCCTTAATTCATTCATTCATTCATTCATTCATTCTTTCATTCATTCATTCATTCATTCATTCATTCATTCATTCATGCATTCATTCATTCATTCATTCATTCATTCATTCATTCATTCATTCATTCATTCATTCATTCATTCATTCATTCATTCATTCAGATGCAGCGGACTTTCGTACAGCTGTATTCCCAATGGCGCCGCCCGAAGTAAGCAGTTAGGGCTGCGTTTGTTGAAAAGTAGAAGAAATCGTAATGATTTGTTGATGATGTATAAAATTTTGACCAGAAGGGTCTCTATTGACTTTTCCAGTATTCTCAAATTTCAATCCAGTAGGACTAGGAGTAGTGGTTTTAGCATTCGTGGCTCTGTGGCTAGAAGCCAAGTCAGAAGAAACCTTTTCTGCAACAGGGTTTTCCGCAAGTTTGGATCGTTGATCAATCAGACCATTTTGGCAATGAGCCTAGGTTCCTTCAGAACTTTCATCAGCTGCCAAAGGATAGTCGATGAATTGTAGCCTTTGTATGCTTTCTTTTCGTGAATCTTGCTATTTTTATCAATGTTGATTTACAACTGTTTTTTTTACTTGCTAGACTGCCGGATTTTCGTCTCTCATGGCCACTGTGTTTTAACTGTTTTAATTACGCGTGACGACAGTCCGCGTCCATTAAATAAATAAATAAATATATTCATTCATTCATTCATTCATTCATTCATTCATTCATTCATTCATTCACTCGTTCGTTCATTCGTTCAGTCATTCGTTCATCCATCCATTCAATCACTCCGTAAAGCCTATTTTAAAGGCATCGTTCACGATGGATTTCGTTTTCGAGTTTTCCATATATGATGAGAGCTATAGTTCCCTAAAAAGCTTAAAAAGCTTATTAGGCGTTTGCTTGGATATTTCTGGCCGCGTGTATGCCATAACGAAGACCTTTACAAGGAAATCGACGCAGTACATCAACGCTTGACACGAGGGAGGTGCCAGCATCTCCTAACGCCATCTCAAGCAGCAATGGAAAGTCGACTTCGACTGCTCGGGCATATACTAAGAAGAACGCCGGATCGTCTCGTACAACACGCTTTAAAAATGCTTCCAAATCCTGTCTGGAAACGGCCACCTGGGCGTAGGCGAAAGTTCTGGACGGATGTGGTTAAAGAGGATTTAAAGTCACTCGGCATCGAAAGACAGTTCAGGCGCGATGTTTCGTTTCGCAGGAAATGGAATAGTGACAGCTGGATGGAATGTGTTCAAATTGTGGCTGAAGACCGTGAAAAATGGACACGGCTGACTACTAGGACGGCACACCTCGGTGAAGATGCGGAATGACCGCGTCAGGCGAAAGCCAACCGATTAAGTCAAGTCAAGTATAGTTCCCTATGTAACATCTACGTTAAAAAAACCACAAAAAATCCACTGAAAACCCCTTCTTTAGACCCAAAATATCTCAATCGACTTTTGACAGAGGAAGAGTCAATCGTTAGAGATAGCTGTTTTGACCGACGATCTCACGATCAAATGAAGTTTATCTTTTTTTCAAGTGATTTGTTGAGAAGGACAGGTTAATCGATGTGTGTAGAGAAGTCATTCTTCACGTAATCGTTCGGTATATTCCATCAACTTCTTCTCAGTCGCACTGTATCAAATGTTGAAAATTCACTTATACGAAGGCTGACAGCAAATTGTGCCAGATGACTGAAGAAGGGCCGGCCTCTTTTGACGGAATTTGGGACATTCAACCTCAATTTTCTTCACAATAAGGCGTTTCCAACCGAACAAACTCTCCCTACGTTCTTAGGTGGGCCAAGAGAATCATTTGAGCCGAGAAAACGGTGAGTGGTTTTCAGCGCGTACGATGCCTTCAAAGTTCCATCACACCTGGGCGCGATGAGATGTTTTTTGTGGGCATCGATCATTAAACGCGCCGCTCGTCGATTCGCAAACCTCGAAACCTTTCTACGATATGGAATCAACCCATCAATGAAATGCTGAGGTGTTTCCACATAGAATGATGCCTGGGCTATGTGTGGGCGTATTACTCATTATTAGTTACGAATTACGCGGAATTCGAGAAATTACGATTTACGAAATTACAAAATTCAGCTACGCACAGCCCTGCGTATGAATCATGAGATCGCCCTGAGACGTTCGAGGATAACTAGAATGAAGGCATAGGAACTACATACTGTCGATCGAAACAGATCGCAAAATCGGTTAGAGTATTATTCACCGTCATGAGGGAACCGCAACCGAGCCGAAAATATGTGTCGACTGTGTGTACATCACGTGCGAGTATATGCACAACCACAGAATAATAATAACACACACGAGCGAGTGATAACAAACTGATATTTGAGCATGATTTTTGTACCCTAATCGTTAAAACGGTAAACGGTGTCAATCAACGTCATGCAAACCGTGTTGTATCGAGGGTGCCTTGGCGAGGTATAGTTGGGTCCGTGGCTTGTTTCCTCAAGAAGAAACATTTAAATCTCGATCGCAGCTGGAGCGGGCGGTTTAAATCTCATCGGCGGCAGGCGATATGGTAGGCTGATCGACTTCCGGAGTAAATGTCCACACCTAATTTTTTTACCCACCTCAAGCTTAGCCAATACGTCAGAGTTTCCCTCCCATTCCGAAATTGGATGATAAGTTGTTGGCCTAGAAGGAAAATACCCGCCAAGAGACTGATTTAAATTTTTGGTAGTTTCTGAGACGGCAACGCCTGAAAAAAACGATTTCGGACATTTCCTCCCGTAAACAAGCTGATCAGCTGCGTTCTTCTCCCGGCCTGAATCGATCAGAGGGCCGATGCACGCGACCGCAGCGCCAGCCGCGGGTGAGATTTGAATGTTTTTCCTTGAGGAAACAAGCCACGGACTTAACTATACCTCGTTTAGCTCGTCTATGCTTAAGTGGTTTCCTTTCTTAGTTTATACCCTTCTTACTGAGTTCCACAATATTCCGATTTTTCTCAAAGCTTTTGTTAAACAGTGAATGGTGGTTGTCAATTAGAATTAGAATTAGCAGCAACATATTCAGGGCATCCTCTACATTCCGTTGGTAAATGAATAGAGAATAAGTTCCGTGGATGCACATTGACTGCATAAATACTGGCCTTAATCATGTCTGTTCCAAACCACCGTGAGTTGTTTTCTTCACTTTGTCAGCCGAACTCAAAATTCTGTAAGCCGACCATTCTATGAATACTTCAAATTTCAGGCCGATGACGTCAATCCAAACTAGCATTCTCGTGCTTCTCCTTATTGTGGCCTTCAGTCACTGTTACGAACCATTTGTGGTAATATCCTTCGCGAATCAATAATATCCATTCTCAGATGTCAGGCAGCACTCTAACCTGCATTGCACGCTTTCCGGGCGAGAGTGTTACCATTACACCACCGACACCCCGTTCTGCATCACTCAGCTATTCACACATGAGCTGTGTGGGCACAACAGCGACTGGGTTTATTGCCGATTTGTGCTTACCAGAACATTCCCGTCATCGCGTGATTGCTGTTGTGATAACTTGTGATCATATACCATGCCATAAAAAGGCATCAAATACTCAAAAAGATCAATATCCATTCTACCCACAGCTGAATCGCCCCGACTTTGAAGTGGTAGCCACCCATTGTTAATCCTGTACAGTCTAGATACCAGGAATCGTCCACAAGTCCCGTTCGCAAAAGAAAAGCATATTAAATGGGAACCATGCTGTTTTGATAGAACATTTTTTTCAGGACGACGATTATGTGTGGTACCATACGTTTGACCTCAAGTGGTGCCCCAAGGGCTACCGCAAAGTCCTCGTGGAAACTAGAGATCATGACCTAATGACAACTGAAGTATATCAATGCGTTCCGATCTAGCTGTTCGATTGATGAGGAAGACCCTGCTTGTTCACCTTGGTGTAAAACAATAATGTGTTTAATAAGGATTTTCAAAAGTGCTTTTAAATGTTCATTGTAGGACATTAAATTTGTTTAATAATTTATAGATACGTCGTAAACGACGCGACAAAACGTCGAATGAACAGATCTGGGGTACAAATTCAACATAACGAAACACCCCTCACAAACAAAAAGGGCGGTTGTTACGAAACGAAAAGAAATCAGATACAATGTACCCAAGTTTTGCGCAGTGGGGGAGTTTGCGATGCTATTCCTAGCGATAACCGAGCGATAAATGCTTCGTTGTATGTATAAAGTTACCGTGCGCTGACATACGGTTACGTTCGTTGCTTGCGTCCTCAATAAAAAACATTTAAATATCACCCGTGACTGGCGCGGGCGGTTTTACTTTCACCGGGGGCTGACGGTATGGTGAGTTAATCAGCTGCGCTCTTCTCTCGGCCTGAATCGATTAGCAGGCCGGCGCTCGCGACCACCGCGCCGGCCGCGGATGACATCTAATGTTTTTCCTGGAGGGCATGCATGAATGCAGCGACCAGGGTAGGGAGGCGCAACGTCACGTGCACGCATCGCAACTTGAATCCAATTCTTGGCGCGTGCGTGCGGCGTAGCGCTCCCTGACCCTCGCTGTGGCATTCATGCATGCCACCCCTGAAGACGCAAACCACGAACCTCACTATAAACGCTGTGAATTGGAGATGCGAATATGTAATGGAGGCTTTTCTGCGGCTTGTGGACTTTGCACTCAAGAAAGGACCAGCAGCGGACGAGTTCCCGCTGCGTTTATGTGCTATGACCCCTTAACAGAACACCGACATGAACGCGGCTTTCTGCTGCGCGTAGAGCGTCCAATCCGCCAACTCGTTCGCAGCACCACATTTTCCGTGTACTGCGTCCACGAACCCTTTTCTGCTCAAGTCAGCACATGTATCGAGTCGGAACTTCCACATGCACAGTGCAATGCAAAAACACCGCGATTCCTAAGTCGTAAATTGTTGAAAGTCTGGACCCACTGACCTTATGGAGATTAAATTCCAGTCCTCGGTAGCGGACAACTGCTGTTACAGCACGCAGCACAAAAAATTTTAGTGCTGAAACCATGTGTAATCGTACTACGGCCACGAGGTCACGGCACGATTATCTTAATGCTCCAGGTACGACTCTCCATGAACATCGGCATTGTAATCAGTAGTAGTTGTTTTGTTTATCTGGACCACGTGGTTGGTAGATGCTTTATTGGCTTACGCACGTTTCGGCGGGATCGCCGCCTTCAGAGCCTGAAAGGAACAAATCAGAAATGTGCTTATTCGGCCAAATGTCGACTAAACCTTACTAAAATTCGAGAGAAGTTCTTTCAAAACGTGGTCAATAACAGAGAAACTAGGAAGTTACCGCACCTTGCCAGGAAACTCGCCAGAGGACCAGCAGCATAGAACGGTTGGCGGATGGCGGAGCACAGATCGAAACCGCTACCTCTCGACGTTAGAATGCGAGTCTGAGGTAGGGCTTGAGCTCTCCAGCTATATATAGGCACTCCCCCTTCCGATTGAGCTTTGGGCCGCTCGCCTGGATCCAAAATGCCTCCAGGGTTTTTCTGGCAGGGGTATCGGTTTCCCGCGCAATTATCTCGACCTCGACGTGGTAATTATCGCCGTTGTGGGCGTTCACACGGTGACACCCCAGAACTGTTGATACCCGCAGCTTATCCCTGCCGTCTAAGTGCTCTTTGATTCTAACCCAGAGCGGCCGCGAAGTCTCACCAATATATTGCTCGCCGCACAGCTGGCACGAGATCCTGTAGACCACACCGCATGCAGTGCAATCTCCCTCTCTACCAGTTAGGCAGACCACACAATTGTGAGTTGTGCAAATGCGGTCATATAGACGGTTTCGGATGAGGCGGTTTTTGAGGTTATTTGGAGGGATGTCAGCAATGGCGACAGAGCTTTCCAGACCGGCTTTGCGTAGGCATTTTCGCAGAGATTTGCTCACTTCATCCGAAATGAAGGGCATTTTAATGAGAGTTTTGCCATCAACTGCTGATTCCTGCTCTTTGCGGCGTGCGGCTGAGCCTCTGAATCTGCGGAGAACCATACTGGGGGGATATCCGTTAAGAGCAGCAATTTCTTGCGCCATTTGAACAGATTCTTTTTGCTCGTTTTCTCCGGTACAGACACATTTCGCCGTTCGATACATATTTTTAACAACCGCCCTTTTTGTTTGTGAGGGGTGTGCTGATTGGTAATGTACAATTATGTTTTTGTTACTTGGTTTGCGATACCATTTTGTGGCGAAAATGCCCCCCGAAAATTTTATTTGGACATTTAGGAAAGGAAGCCAGTCAACCACCGGTTTTTCCCGGGTAAATTTGACATTTTCCGACTGATTGTTGATAAGTTCAAAGCACTGGTCCATTTCCTCCTGGGTGGGGCAGACGACAAAGCAGTCGTCTATGTACCTACAGTATAGCATTGGGAGCCGTGCCAGCACCGGAGATTCGATTTTACCCATAAATGCTATGGCAAGCGTGGGAGCTAGGCGCTGTCCCACGGCCAGCCCTCTGACTAAAATATTGTCCTGACCATCTGAAAATGTTGCATTCAAGGCACTCATGGAGAAGTGTCATAAGCTGCGCAATCGTCAACCCGAACATGTTAATGGAGCCTTGGTGTTGGGTAAGAAGCTCGAAAACGGCCTCCATAGCATGGTCATTACTGACATTGGTGTAGAGGGCGGTGGCGTCAAAAGACTCCATTATGCACGGGTTTGCGGGTTGAATGCTGCGGAGATGGTCAAGGAATGCGCGGGTGTTTGGGAGGTGGGCCGGAATGTGGTCTAGTAGCTGTTTTAAAACGTTGTTGATGAACCAGGCAATACGATCAGTGGGACCACCCACGCGGCTGATGATGGGCCTGACTTTTATGGAAATAGGGCTGATGGTGGCCAGATCCTCCTCCGCTGAGAACTTGTGGCTCTCTAGGAGCAGATATAAAACCGGGAAAGCTGGGGAGTCAATCTTAAGGCGAGTGATGAGAGACGGGCTCAAATCTGCTGATTTTCCAACTTTAATCCACTCCCTGTTGAGTCTACGATACTGTGCTTGAAATTCTCTGGCAGTGGAGGGACGGTAAGGAGAGATATCCTGCAGGTGTTGCTCCGTTATAGCCTTGTCCAGCTGGTTAGGGATTATGACGAATTCCCCTCCTTTATCGCTGACGGAAAGGCGTATAGCCTTAGACTCCACCAACTCCCGAATTTCTCTGAGACCACAGACCCGAGCATGAGAAAGATTTGACGAGATCTTCCGCTTGCGAGCGTGGTCGAAAACTTTGAAAACCTCGTCGACGAAAATGCGAAAAGTGATATCAGAGCCGAGGTTGGGGTCCTGTTGTTTGAAAGTAGTGTTGGGGAAAGGAATCTGGGGTAAAGCTCTGACTGGCGCAGAAATTGTCGCATTGCCTATGTTGGCTCTATAGCGCAGCCGGTCTTGGAGCCCGTGAAGACTACAGATTACCTTGCGCTTGGTGACGGTAGAAATAGGTTGAGATGGCGAGAAACTGGGACCCATTGCCAGAATTGAACGAGCGTTCTCGGAAAGGTGGAAATCGCCTAATACCGTAACTCGAGACAGTAGAAATAGGCTCCGTTCCTGTAACGTTCATTGTGTGACCATCACGGTTCCGTGAAGACACGGCACTCAAAGTCTCCCTCTCTTGGCCACGCGATGTACTCAAAAGTCTCTCGAATTTAGCTTGTAAAGTTTCTTTTACATTAGACCGAATAGAGTCACAGATCGTTTTCGATCCGTCCACTATTCTCTGCCAGACACGCCTATCCAAATATTTAACACAATGTGATTCCTTACATACACACTTATTCAACATCGAAAACAAATGATCTCTTCTTTGCCGAAGTGTCATGTGTAGTAGTCGCCATTCGATTTGGCGAATCTGGCGATCGTTGTTTCCACTGCCGCATAGCCTTCGTAGGCGTTTTCGGGTGATGAATTTCGGCAAGATACGATTCTGCAGGCAGCGGCGAAGAAAGTGGACGGATTGCCTAGCTGAGACGATCTTCTGCCTCAGTGACAATACTTCCCTGACGAGTCGATGAAAATCAGTTGGGACGTTTCGCATAAGTCTCCAGGTACGACTCTCCATGAACCTCGGCATTGTAATCAGTAGTAGTTGTTTTGTTTAACTGGACCACGAGGTTGGTAGATGCTTTATTGGCTTACGCACGTTTCGGATCGCCGTCGTTTCGGATCGCCGATCGCTTACGGATCGCCGTCTTCAGAGCCTGAAAGGAACAAATCAGAAATGTGCTTATTCGGCCAAATGTCGACTAAACCTTACTAAAATTCGAGAGAAGTTCTTTCAAAACGTGGTCAATAACAGAGAAACTAGGAAGTTATCGCACCTTGCCAGGAAACTCGCTAGAGGACCAGCAGCATAGAACGGTTTTCGGATGGCGGAGCACAGATCGAAACCGCTACCTCTCGACGTTAGAATGCGAGTCTGAGGTAGGGCTTGAGCTCTCCAGCTATATATAGGCACTCCCCCTTCCGATTGAGTTTTGGGTCGCTCGCCTGGATCCAAAATGCCTCCAGGGTTTTTCTGGCAGGGGTATCGGTTTCCCGCGCAATTATCTCGACCTCGACATGGTAATTATCGCCGTTGTGGGCGTTCACACGGTGACACCCCAGAACTATTGATACCCGCAGCCTATCCCTGCCGTCTAAGTGCTCTTTGATTCTAACCCAAAGCGGCCGCGGAGTCTCACCAATATATTGCTCGCCGCACAGCTGGCACGAGATCCTACAGACCACACCGCATGCAGTGCAATCGCCCTCTCTACCAGTTGGGCAGACCACACAATTGGGAGTTGTGCAAATGCGGTCATATAGGCGGTTTCGGATGAGGCGGTTTTTGAGGTTATTTGGAGTGATGTCCGCAATGGCGACAGAGCTTTCCAGACCGGCTTTGCGTAGGCATTTTCGCAGAGATTTGCTCACTTCATCCGAAATGAAGGGCATTTTTATGGGAATTCCGCCATCAACTGCTGATTCCTGCTCTTCGCGGCGTGCGGCTGAGCCTCTGGATCTGCGCAGAACCATACTGGGGGGATATCCGTTAAGAGCAGCAATTTCTTGCGCCATTTGAACAGATTCTTTTTGCTCGTAATGCTGTGTGCGGCTGTCCGCAATTGCGGACCGCAATTTGCAGCCAACATAAAAACCAGGGCTTGCTTTCAGGCTTCCGGATCGTATCGCCAAGCCGTGCCTAGGGCGCTGTAGATGTGTGGCTCTACTCAAAGATTTCAAGGTCGAATGTTCCTAAAAGCTACGGAGATTTCATGTGCCACTGGTATACTTCGATGTCGCCGTAGCGACAGGTTTTGTCAGCTATCACTTCTCGTGCCGGGAACAGCACCCGCGCCACGGCAAAGGTTGTTGCGGTAAGGCCAAGATCATGCTTCCAAAAAGTGCTTATAAGGCATATCGATTTGCGGTAGATACTGATGATAGGCCGGGATCATACTTCTCACGACGCGACGCAATGCTTATCATCGATATCGACCGAAAATCCATATGCCTGGTATGCACTGTCGCCGTCGCTGGTCGCGTGAAGTATAATCCCGGTCATTGTGTCGCGTCGGGCGATGATGGGAGTACGATCCCGAACCATAGGTTGGCATGCGCCAGTCGCGGCGATGTACCGCTTACGGTTGCTATGCCCTTCTACGGCGCTTTCGTGACTGACAGCCCAGTAGTTGCATGTGTCGCAGCGACAACTCCGACACAGGGTCTGTCCCGACGACTGGCTATCACCAGAGATCAAAGGCCATAGCATCGCGGAAGATTAGGGTGCTGAACACGATTCTGGGGGTCCGTTTGTCGCTAGTCTGATGGTTGCCGTATCAAATTGTAGGCATATGTACTCAGTACATTCTCGTCCGGAGCAGCCCGACAGTTCGGCTCAATCACCCAATCTGCGAGTCGGCTTCTGTTGCCTCCCGGGCAAACTAGAGGGATCCGGTGGAACCAGCCGATCTGTTAGGCAGCTTCGACTCCTGTTCGGTGCTGCGCAGGGCCGAAAAACGCCTGAGATATGCTGCGCGCAGGCTCTATATCTGCGGCAGAGAGCACATCTAATGAAAAATTCCTCTCCAGCCATAAATGAACTGCGGGGAAAGAATCATTCAAAGTCGAGAAACCGCTACAAAACGAGCCGTAAATAGTACTATACGGCTCAAAAACGTGAATATGTCATGACCGTCCCGCCCCTTTGCCTTCGGCCAATGAGATAGTGGGCGGAGCCGCATTCCACAACCAAGTTTCGGGGTCGTATAGTGCTATCTATGACTAGTTCTAAGCTGTATTTTCGACATATAGTTTGAAACTTTAAACTTTTCACGAGAGCTCAAAACCGTTTTTATCCTAGACACTGCCCCTGAGATTGTCCTAAAAGCACAGCTAATAATACTTTTTTTTCGATTTCCGGTCGTAAGGTCGGTCAACGTAGGCACTTGTTCACAGAACCTGCCGTGATGTCGCACCGCCTATGCGACGGTGCATGTCAAATCTGTCCGAGTGAGACTGCCCACCCATGCGGTTTGCGGGCATTCTTCGGACCTAGTAACCGATTAGCAGGAATATCAGACGAATAGTGAATATTATCCCACTCAACTGTATCTCCTGTATCTCAGTCGTGGGAAGGCTCGTCTGACAATGCCTTCGTAATGGCCACTCGACGCGCACGCCAACCGGATAGACTTCATGTTTCGACCGTGGTCTAATCCGTGCACTGCCGTGACACTTATGACTGAATTCTCAACGAAACTCTCCGTTGCATGTTGACCAACTTTTGAATTTCTTAGAAGCTCGATGTAGCACCGATGAAAGGCCATAACTCGTAAAACCTTTCAGTTTTTAGCCACGATTTCATGTTGTTGATCCCAGGAAGAAAACCCTGAAATGCGCATGGATTACGGTGTGAGGGGAGTGTACGCACATTCTGGGAGTGTGTAGAAACGACCCATGCTTGTCCTTACATCCTGGTACCCTCCCTCGTCAGGTCGTTTTCTGGACTACACCGCCGCACATACGATGCAGGGGATGGATTCGCTGGTTGACTACCAACCCTCGGGTGTTATGTGACGCCACAAATGGAGAATAAGGTCTCCAGGAAGCCCTCCATCAGGGAGCGGTGGTGTGGCTTTTACCCTGACCACCAAGCTTCAGAACACTTCCCTGCCAATTTTTGGATGGGCTCGGAGAGTCCTGCAAGAGCCTATTTAGAACAGTGGGGTTCAGGGACGGCCTGCCTATACTTTGTTGTAATTCTCCGTAAACTTATGCTTTTTCAGATACGGATAAAATTGAAGAATTGCAGTTAGGCGTCAAGTTGCGTCTCTACGCAATGAGAAGAACATGAGCCTCGGGTCACCTTTGGCCCGGCTCTTCGCGCGTAAGGCAATCGTTATGCCTAAAATTTGCGACCGCGACAGGTGCGTTCAACCTTTACGAATCGTGCCGGGACCAGGCCCACATACTCAGACAAATCATCGCTCGGAGCGGGACCGGAGAGCGACTCGGGCGACGCTCTCTCCGCTACGATCGAAAATTAGCTATCTACTCGTGCGACAGCAGCCGCTCTCCCGGCGACAGCAGTCCCGCTCGGAGCGATCTTCGGTCCCAACTGGCACTGCGGTCCCTGCCCGGGTGATTCTCGAAATTTTCCTAACTGCTATTTTTTCTTTAATTCCTCCTCCTCTGGAGAGGATTAGGCCTGTTAAGAGGATAAGGTACTTCTTACAGCCTGTAGGCCAGGAGGTTAATCCTGCCACAGGCTGCAACAAGGATACCATCCCAGCATGGTCCGCAATGAGGAAGCCTTCCCCACCGCGGGCCATGTGGGATCCCCTCGGCTGCCAGAAATTGTCTTCCTGAGATTGACCCGATGTCACCTCTCAAGAGTGGCCTCGGAAGGCCAACTACCCTTCTACACGAGACGAGGAGCCTTTTATACGCGCGGGATTGGTTGTTCTTTGAGTAATAACGTGGTCCGCACGTTATCACTTAAAGAACAACCAATCCTGTGTCTCTCCATCTCTGGTGATGGCACCGCAGTCGCCCTGAGAGCGACCGGAGAGCGGCCGACGCTGATATTCATATCGGACAGGGAACGCGGTGCCAGTTCGCCCCTCGGCCGCTGTCCGGGTGATGACGTCATAAATGGGGGAGCTGGTCCCGCTCCGAGCGATGGTTCGTCTGAGATAGTAGATCATGCTGTCGCAAGAACTGTTTTCAGCAACTGTCGCGGTCGCTGGCTCGGAAGGGCATGGTATGCCTGAAATGCGAAAACCGTGAGAGCGCCAAAGCCGACTCGATGTGGCTTTTATATGCAATTTTCTAAAATTATCCTTAGTTTCCAATTTCCAAAACCCACCTAGAGTCAGCAGATCGGCGGCTGCGGCGCTGGAAGCTCTTCTGACTGGGGACCGTGCGGCCGCAAAGCGTGTCGAGACGCAATTGCGGATCGGAATTTGGTCCAGATAATAACAGTATATTCGCTATTTTCTATTCACTATTATTGGTTGGTCCCCCGATTCTTCGAGGGACTTTCCAATTTCTGCTTTCATTCGTCTACATTCCATTGGCTCTATCAAAATCACTTGTAAGTTGTTGAGCCGGCCGATCCGCTGCCGTTCCCACTCGCGATCGATGACTTCAAAGCACCGCCGACTTGTACTATTGTGTTTACGCCGGCGGAAAAGGTCACCGCAGCCCATCGATCGCACTTAACTTCGCTTACAAATCGCCCCGCCCCCTTCATCGGCCAGCCAAGCCATTCGACACATCTGGTGTGCCTCGACGATGGACTTCAACGATATTCTGGCTACTACTGGCTATTCTATGTGATTGGGAAGAAGTTTTTCAACTGAATTACATGTTACCTTTGACCTCTCTAAAATTCATTCGTAGAATCCAACCCGTAACCAGTTGTCTTGGATCGTTGAGTTCTGGAGGAACTTCGATCAGATTTTGTGGGGAAATGGTAATTCTCTGTCTTGTATTTCAAATCGGCATACCATCTTCTTTATTGTCACAATCATAACTTTTGGAGTCCTCTGAAGATTCCAGATCCATCGGACCAGTGTGTCGTGTGCTAGCATGAAGCCTTTTGCATTAGTCTGTTACTGTAAATTTCGCAGTAGATAATAATTCTCATGAGACAGGGTGTCGGTGTCTTCCACGACACCGACAACTTGTACATACACGTATCCGATAGCTAGTTCGTTTTATGTTCTACTAATCATCTTATTCGTCAAATTAATCAAGAAGAAAGGAGAAGGGAAGATGCAAACGAAGGTGAGAAAGGAAGAAAAGGAAGAAGGGAAATGGGGGAGAGGGAGAGAATGACACAAAACAAGCTACTCAATAGCCATGTGCAAGCAAACGCGCCCAATTCCACTCTTAAAGGGCGAGCCGCATGGGCGGCCGCGCGCATGGCTGCCGTCTATTTCAACCCCCCCCCCTTGCTATTGTCATCATTTTTGGGCCCATGGCAAGTTGCAGGGAGGGTTTTTTCTTCTTAGTGTCATTTTCTACTATCTCGTCTCTCTCCCCCTTCTTGCCGCATTATTATTTTTGTTAATACATGGTTTAATTACCCAAGTTTGAGGTCCGCGCTAGGATTGGACGGGCCACGGCCGAAGAAAGAAAACTGAACCACCAACGTGCCACCAGCCGCAGCGAGCCGATAGAGAGGATCAAGGACAAGGGAGTCGTGAGTAATTCTACCATTCCTTAAAATCCAGCCTGAGCGCGGAAATAGGGCTACCCTTCTTACTCATGAGTTCCGGGGAAGCTGTACTCCTTTTTGATTTAGTTGTAACTAGTATACTTGCCTATTTATAGCTCACACCGTTTTAATATGACTAGAAGCATGCTAGGTCTTTGTAGAAAGTTGTTCTTAAGAACATTACTTATAAGATGATCAAACTTGTAGTAAGAGAATTAATGTGATTGTGAAAAGAATTAATAATTTCGAATTTATTACTACTGGTCGTCAGTTATGATGTCGGTGGTGCATGATTGCGTCATATATGTATATGGTTTTAACCCAGTACCTCAAGACGGTCTGAAGGCTAGCCGCTGTAGGGAGACTTACTGCTTCCCTATTGGACGCTCCATGATCTCGGCCACATCGTCAGAGACGTCGATTCCGGCGCATAGCCTGCTGTGGAGACGTTCGAATGCGGCATGAACTCGAGAAGAACATGTTATTTATAAGTGTCGAAAGAGCCCGCCTACACGACCTTCCTACTTCGCTTCTGGCCATTGCTACTACAAATCAATTTGCGATACCCATTTGTTCCAAAGCATTATCGATATGATCGGCAAGGCAAGCGGAGCTGTGGAGAAGGCCGATTTCATTAGTCATGCTGCTTTCACAGATGCATTGGGATGCCTCACCTCTTTCATGGGCCTGAACCAGGCCTCTTCCTTTGCGATGTTTACGCCTTTCAACCCTGCTTACGTAGTTCCGGGGCCAATTCTTCCAATGCCACCATTTCTGCAGCATCTGTCGGGCCACGCCGCTGCAGGTGCTCTGCCAAATCTGATTCCAGGCGACTCATCCGCTCAAATTACCCAGCAGTTTCCAGCTAGCACGGCCCGTTTCTAGCTTTGTAAATTTTACTTGATTCGCCGAATAGATCTCGTGCCTTATGATGTATCTCCCAAGAGTCTTCAAGTATCTCAGCTGTTCACTTTTGTGAGCTGCGATCTCTCCTGTTGTGAGGTTGTGAGTATTGTCTGTTCATGAAGTCTGGTGCTTGTCATTGAACTTATATTAATCTAGAAGTATTATGTATTGTTTTGTGTCCTGAAGTTATAGTATATACGTGATATGGTCGAATACTCAGCGGAAGTCAAATCCGACTTCCACGAAACTCATGCCTATAAAAGGCGATGTGGCCAGTGTTAACCACGTTTCTCCTATTCTTCCGCTTTGCCTGATATTTCCGGAGTAGGCCCCCCGGAAATCTGCGCGTCTTCTGCGTTCATTTATCTTCGTCGACGAGCCGAGCACGAGGAGATCCAGCACACAACTGCCGGAGCGGGTGTCCCCACGAGCCTCAAGTCGGACCAACCGTTTTTTCCTAGGGTAGTTTTTGTTCGTTTTTTTTTGGTAAAGATTTCATTCTTAACCGTTTATGACCTTGCAAAAAGATCGAAATCGGCAATCGAGACAGCACCAGGTTGCCAACTATTTAGACAAAATCCTGAAGTCCCGAGACATGGAAAAAAGTGGAAGGGAAGGAGTTTCCCCCCCTAGTGATTGTGAAGAAGTGAATGAAACTGCTTCAATATCTTCCATAACCGAAAGCATGGAAGTTGATCAGCCAAACGAAACTTCTAGCGCTGATGGGATACTGAATGAGTTGAGGTCTAAGGAAGATGAACACACAAAAACTCAAGACAAGCAGGAGCATTCCGATACACATGACGAGGAAGAGCAATCGTCGATGTTAAAGGTCTTTCACAAATGTACAGAATCATACACATAGGAATAAACGACAGGATACACGAGAAACCATAGTCGTGCATCTCATGGCTTTCAACAACCGACCTTTTGAGGGAAGTCTCCTCACATTTAAAAATGAATACGAGATTAATTGCTTCGAGATACGCCGTGCAGCAATTCCTGTTCAGGTATTACTAATCTTCGTGATTAACAACAATTACACTGCATCAATCAACAATTTAAGGATTTCAACTGGCTACAAGTCAGAGACATTCCTTCATTGAGTGGAAGAGGAGTATTTGCCAAGGTTCTAATACCTAAAAAATCTATTGTTTGCGATTACAGGTAAGAGCAAATCGAGTTCAAGATCAGTTGTAAGACACTAACAACTTGGGAAAGAGGAGTCTAGTAGCCAAACAGCCAATATGGCTTTTTGCCCGTTTATTCTTTACACGAGAAGAACTTTTTCGACACTCCAAGCCGAGTAAAATACCAGACAATCATATATATTTGTCCGCCACAGAATTGTGGCTTCTCTAATTGCACCTCGTTATTCGAAATAATCGCTCACCCGAAAGAACACGAATTATCAGGCTAGTGTATAAAAGAGCAATTAATGGAAGAGACCCATTATAGAGGAATTATTGTGAGGGACTCATACATGAGGAACTTGGCCAAGGAAAAATCTGATGTTGAAATGAGGAAGCTTGGCCGATATGGGACAGAGATTTCAGGTGCGTCTATCAAAAATAAACAATATCTCGTACTCTATTGAATATCCAAACACATGAGTAGTTTCAGTACCAGGACGTCAAGGAGAATATAAGAAGTTAACAATCCTTGCACATCAACCGGTGTATAAAGGCTCTGTGATGATTGGCAGACTCATCAACCATAGCAGTCGCCACCCAAATTTGAAGCTCAAGCAAGTGGTTAGAAGGTACTCAAAAAACTCTATAACCACGGTGCTCACAGCTCTTGAGGCGACCGAAGACATTCAGGTAAACAAATCTTATATTAGCCTCTTATTTGAACTGATTCCTATTTTACAAATTTTTCCTGGTATTAATTGAATTGGTTTTAACCCAGTATCTCAAGGATCATTTTGGGCTTGAAGTTTACGCACATGAGCCAAATTAGAGAAAAATTCACCACGTATTCGCAAGTGAATATCTATGATCGTTCTGTAACTAAACTAGCACAGGATGGAGTGGACATTGTATTATTACTCAAAAGTCTGAAGTGTGAATTTGACGTAACGGAAGTGAAAGTCATCAGCCAGGGTAACAGTGAAGGTACAAGAAGGGATAAGGCAGGTGGTGAGAAGAAACTCATCGTTACTGACGCTGTGCTCGACAGGCTTCGTTGTACCGCGTGCCTTGACAAAATCATAAAGCCACAGAGGCTGTCACCGTGCACGCGTTCGTACTGTTTAAAGTGTGCAGGAAGGATGAAGGCTGCAAATAACTGCAGAGAATGTGGTCAACCAGTGAAAGACTTTCATCAGGACTTTACTGTGAACGCCATTCTCGAAGGCTTGCTAGAGCGAAATCCAGGCATTCAGGAGAAAAAGCTGGGCGTCATTTCCACATCAATGGAACATTGAAATGAAGGCCATTAGCAACGGTGTCTATGCTCAGCTGAACAACAGAGGACCAATTTCGTTCTCCGGCGTTCTTCATTCAGTATAGAATTTCCGCTAGTTGTAATAATAATATAGAATATTTCGATACTTTCTGCCGGCTTCTATTTTTTAACTTTCGCAAACTTGTAAGATCCTCTGCCTTCCTGGAACCAGTGTAGCATGTCAACCTTATCATGTATGTGTGGGTAACATTCACTCAGCACCTCCTCTTTCTAGTGGTGAGATCATTATAATGCAAGCTCTTAGATACCGAAAATTTCACTTTAGGAGGGACAGCAACTTCACTGGAATTACGGCAAACAATACAACGAAGACAACAGAAACTACATATGCAGCAAGTGTGATGAACTAGGTAGGAAGTCTCTTATTCACTTTAGACATCTAAACAAAGTGAATCTTTACATACTACAGCGAAAATTTTGGAATCAACTGCAGATCTAAGGGAATGGCCAACTGAATGCATTGATTTCGGACCTGCGGATGATGACAGCATCTCACAAGATGCTCTGTATACCCTCCACCCCGAAATAACGGCCCCAAAAGTTCTGATATCTTTAATGAGAAAAGTCGGATGTCCTCTGATGTTGAACAAAAAACCTTTCAAAGATGGGCTTGAGGCTTACAAAGAGGGTAGAGAGCTTCTCCTTTAATTATGATCGGAAAGGTTAATTGTTAATGATAATTTGTCAT
This sequence comes from Aplectana chamaeleonis, assembly GCA_029168955.1. Classification (NCBI taxonomy): domain Eukaryota; kingdom Metazoa; phylum Nematoda; class Chromadorea; order Rhabditida; family Cosmocercidae; genus Aplectana; species Aplectana chamaeleonis. The sequence goes on from JAPDOI010000344.1 coordinate 673,739, forward strand.
TTACAGGAGAAACAATCTGAGAAAGAAAGTCATCAAAGTGGCTAGCTCGAAATCGTGGTGCCGCTACTGACTGAATTCGTCCATTGTTCGGGAATTAATAGGCAAATGCTTTGGAAAATTGTTGAACTACCAAATCTTAACTTTTAAATCTTCTGAGCATAGCTTGTAAGGAGTGACTTTAGAACCGACTTTTCAAATAGGCATTCATTGTATAGTGATAGGTAGTCTTAGAGAATTCACGCTCGAACCAAAATGATTTTCTGAATTTACCCGGTTTCGTGCACTAATGTTTAGTTATTTAAAGGCACATTACACCCTCAAATATGAATTTTGAGATTTTAATGTAATTTTGTAGAAGACCCCTCCTGTATAACACGTGCCAAATGCCAGATCTCATTTCCTCCAAATAAGCGAGATATAAGCGGCCACCACAGGCCCGACCCCCTACCAGATTTTTGAACTCGATAGCGGCTCGATGGATGGATGAATTCCAACAAGTCGTCGTTCTTCAGTCCATTACCGGACTGTCTCCTTATCCTGGCTTTCTCTCACGCAACGTTTGCGAATGAAGAGAAATACAGGCATGAGACAACTCGTCCACCAATTTTTCACCCTCTAAATCTTTGAAGAGCCATAACTCTGTTCAAAGGGGTCTAGGACGATTCCAGAGATACCACTGTGATCAGCGTGTGACTCTCTCCAAGGTGAGCATAAAATCTTAAAATTAATTTCTTGGGTGTTCGGTGCCTTTAAAGAGTTTCATAGAAGACAAAGAACTGAACTATTTCTCTGTTTCGATGCATTATTGTAGATAATGCGAAGCCTTAGTCTATCAAAAGAGCTATTCATAGGTTTCAATGCATTATTTTAAGTTAGTCATCTGTTGTAATGCCTTATTTTAAAATCGTGTTCACAGGTTCACAGCATTTGCATTCATGTTGTTGCTTTATGGGGATTATCATGTAGTCTGGTATTATATATTAATGAAGTATTTAGCGTGAAGCATATTTGATGAATGGACCCTTAGGCCGACTAATTAATTTTCAGGAGAAGGATGAGCGACAGGAGATCAGTCGTCGGGAAACTCTTTCTGAAATCTTGGTGAGCTTCAGCCACCTTTCCACCTTTTCTAGCAGAGCATAGTTTTTGAATACGAAAGTCAAAGTTACCCCTCCATTTTCTCTCAAAGAGAATATGTATATGTCTGCAGATCGCTGATGATATTTTCTTCTTGTGATTATAGATCGTACACCTTCGAATGTCGAGGGCATTTTTCAACTTTGGAAATCTATCAGCAGGATTTTAGGACGATAAAGAATAAGATCCCAATCAGCTGTTTGCAGTCAAGAGAAGGCTCAGTCATAAGAATGTGTTTGCGACGGCTGCTCCTCACTCACCCCGACCGCGTGGGCGGACAGTCCCTTTCGGACTGACTTTACGCAATAATTGAATTCAACTCGAGTAAAAATAAATCTGGACGACATTACGACCGCATGCTCTTTCTAAAGCACGTTGTTCTATTGTACACAGAATCACAGTACGTGCTGGAACACTCGACGCGTAGAAACTTGGGCACAAGTACCGGCGAACTCGAGTACGTGACGCCAGGGGAGACAATGGTGCCACGCGGGATGATGATCGAATCCACAGCAGAGAGCAGTTCGGCTGGCACACATGAAGCGCGCGGCGGAAAACCGATGCGTTAGCGCCGTCGTTTGGGCGCGTTGACCGTGGGGCCTCTGACGTGAAGAATAGCTGGCGCTCGGATAACGCGCTCCACCGTCGACGTGGTCACGTGCGCCAGACGACCTGCTTCCGCGCAGTGCAATCTGTCAACATCTCGCGTCACGCGCTTCTCCTAGAACATAACGAGTTTTCTCGCGAATATTCATCAGGTATTCAGGAGCGCGGTGGCTATGTAAGGCGTCTCATTTTAGATGCGCAGTTGGATCTCCTCGTGGCCGATATTGGAAGTTGGCCACGGGCACTTATTTCACAAAAATTTCAGACCGCTGATGCTGTGGCGAATCTGTGGTTTTCTCCCCCGGGTCCGACACCAGACGTCAGTCCCGGGAGATCCAACCTACAGACTCCCACAGATAACATAACCGAGTGTATTAATTAACCCGGGCAAGTTGTATACTGTAATAACGGATTAACCACGATATTACCACATAGCGCACATTTGACAACTGATGCCACCAACTCGGACTTCCCTAAACTAAGCAACACAGATCCCAACTGTAATAATGATATTGCGAAATATACGACCCTCTTGCATACACAACAGAACACAAGCTAATATAGATTATTTTATACTACAAGTAGAATGCGAAGAGATATTGGAGGATGCAATAAGCGGAATACAACGAGGAACAATATTACAAGAAAGGAAGGCATCACTGAACTATGGATCACGATCAATAATACAGGCCATGGTCACTGACCTGTTCATTGAAGATGCTCTTCGCGAGCCAGCTGTATTGCAGGTGGAATAGTAGTGTTCTAAAGGCCAGAGGCCCCGAAACGATGCACAGCACAAGTAGGAATAAAGAGCAGCACAGAGCTGCAGTCGAGAAGACCACGCTTGGTCGCGACAGGGGCGAAGAATGATGACTCAGACTGCGCCGCCTGAACCAGTGCGACGGCGCCTCTACCGTGCGTCGGCATTCGTTGCGGGACCGACCGCGCCCAGGCTTCCTTGAGGAGCGATATCATCGCGCTTTCACGACAGATGCCATCTTTCCATAATCCACAGCAAAGAGCGCACCCTCTTGTGACGGCATGACAAGCTATCATGAGAAAGACGTTGGTGCGGATAAATTTCCGATATTTTTCAACATGTGCTCGAGTTTAGCTTAGTCACGGCGTTACAGTAGCAGCACGCGTTCCTGCCAGAAGTGCTCCAACTAGATAAACAGGGGACAGAGCATATATCAGCATCAAAATTACTCACTCAGATTGGTGACGAAGGATTTCGCAGACAAGTGAACGGTTAGGCCTCAGGCTCCCGTCATAGTCGGCCGAAAACCGGCCGTCCTAGTCCCACCCGGTCGATATCTATGAGACACACGCAGAACGGGAAGAAATGAAATGATAAAAATCATCCTCAACTGATAAAATTCCACCTTCTCTATGTCGTCCTTGGTCGTATCAGGTGGATTTTTATCATTCCAGACGGTTTTTATCAGTTGGGGTCAAATTTTATCACATCATAGGGCGATTTTTATCATTCGAGGATGATTTTTATCACTTCATTTCTTCCCGTTTTGCGTGCTTCTCATACCTATCGACCGGGTGGGACTAGGACGGCCGCTTTCGGCCAACTATGAGGAGGGCCTCAGGAGCGGTCAGGAGAGGATGTGCGGCAAACGATTTTGAGATTTCGGCAAACGGCAATCGGCAAGGAAATCCCAAAAACGGCCGGCAAACGGCAAAAACCTGGCCCCTTAGATTGGCCCAAAAGTTACTCACATGTGCCGCTCCACTTTTTTTCGTTTTTCTCCAATACTTATGTCAACAATCTAATAATTTTAATTAAGGAAGAAGTTTCATTTTAAGACATCAGATGAACAGAAACAAGACATAGAGGGGCTCCTAATGTCGTATCGGCACCGCGATAGTGCCGCTGCGGCTTCGCGGTACTGCTTCTGCGACTACGCCGTAGTGCCGCAGCGGCTCCGCGGTAGTGCCTCTGCGGCTCCACGGTTGTGCAGCTAAGGCTCCGCGATCGGTAGCCGTGCTCTGACAAAACTAGAACCGACTGCGAGTAACTCATATGAAATTAGTTATAATACAACTGGGTGGTGATCTCGCGTTAAATGCAGTGTTCACGATGAAATTCGTTCCCGAGTTTTCTACTCAAAACAATGATTTGGCCACCAAGTATCACCAAATCCACGAAGAAACGGCGAGAAACGCACTAAAACGTCTTATTTTAGTGACATTATTCTCTGGCCTGGACCAATTGTCCGATTGGATAAACATGTTCACGGTGATTTTCACTGGTGAAAAATGGGCTAGTCGAAAATGGAAGAATATTTTAGGCAAAACGGCATTAGTTAGGGTCCGAAGGAAAGAACAGAGCAACATACATAGAGTAGCGAATTGCAAAAGACTGATCCACAAAAGATTTCATTGTCACAACGAACAGTTCCAGTGAGTGTAAAAAGGTGGGGTGAGAGTAAAGGATTTCGTGCTCTTCTGGTGCGTTTTTCTCGATTTGTTCGTAACTACTGTTCTACCCGGGGGCCAAACAATCGATTAAGCCAACATTTTCAAAATTGAAGATTATCGTGAACACTGCCTTTAATCCTTCCTGAAACTGCAATGGACTTAAATGGTCAAAACTGCAACATAACGCGAGCTGACAGAGAAAATGGAATGTGTAGATTATGAATGAAAAAAAGAGGGATAGCTTTAGAAAAAGTTCTCCGGAGGACTTTTTCGAAAACTACCCATCTTTCTCCTTAATCACACACTAGTTCCAATTTTTCTGTCAGCTCGCGTTAAAGGAACAGGATACCCAGAAAATTATTTACTAGGTTTTACCCTTATCTTGGAGAGGGTCGCACTCCGATAACAATGGTAATCCTTTTTCTCGCCCAAGACCCCCTTTGAACGGAGATATGACTCCTTAAAGATGCCTGTATTTTGAAGGCACAAATGTGGTGGACGAGTTCGCTCAGTGTTTCTCTCGATTCGCAGTAGCGGCACGAAAGCAAAACTGGATGAGGAGATAGATGGGAAAGGGGGTGAAGAACGACGACTCGGTTGAAAATCATCCATCCATCTATTAAAGTTCTGCGCGGACTTACTGCGAGCTGAAAAAAGTTCAAAATAAATCTTCAGAATTTTTTTTCTAAATCAATATTTTTTTCAGAGAAGACAGAATGAACCATTTTGGGGTTTTTTTTACATTATGCGTATCTAGTGTCTCATGACGTGGCATGCGAGTGCGTAGTTTCAGCAATGTCCGGTCGCTTTCCTGAAAATCTTCAAATAAAAAGCTCGCGTTTAGCTGCAGTTTACAGCGAACTTACTGCGAGTTAGCTCGCGCTTTCAAACAGATTAACTACCACCCCAATTAACTCGAAACCCCCTGAGAACGGTTGAGCGAACAACGGATAATCGGATTAACCCCTAGTGCCCACATAGCCGCGAGCATAGGCAGCGTTTCCTTATAATGGGTTTTGCCAAGTTTTGCCGGGAAAATAACAAAAATTTCCGCAAACGACAAACGGCAAAAAAGTCCTGAAAATGGCCGGCAAACGACAAACGGCAATTGCCGCACATCCCTGCTCAGGAGCCACATCGTATCCCTGGCTTACGTGAAACTGGATTTCGAAAGCCGCATCACTACTCAGAATGAGGCAACTAAAAGTCGATCTGTATTATTATGATGAGGTAAATCTTCCTAGATAAAAAAAGAACAGACCAGAAAGGAAGATGGATCTGCGCGGATGCGAAGATATCGGCTTTGGAAATAACGACACTAATACGTTGATTGCGTGTGCTTTTGTTTCACCAAAATCTTTTCACTAAGGAAACATAATTCTGTCATTATTCGAAGCACATCGATTACGATGCCTTGTTTTTTCCAGTCAAAGATATGTAATTACAAAATTAAGACGTTTCAAAAGACAAATAATTTTTCGGTTTTTCTCGGAATTTTTCGATTTGAAAACCGAAAACTTTCGTTTTTCAGTTTTTTCGGTTTCGAAGTTTTTCGCAAATGCCTGGACCGGATAGACTTCATGTTTCGACCGTAGTCTAATCCGTGCACTACAGTGACACTAATGACTGAAATTTTAAACGAAACTCTTCGTTGCATGTTGAACAACTTTTGAAATTGTTAAGCCTCTTTCAAACTTGCCCGACCGACGTCGGACGACTCGTTATCAAATGTGTAATATCTATCTACCCTACCCTACCCTACCCATCTTATCTATCTTAACTTATCAAATTTGATAACGAGTCGTCCGACGTCGGCCGGCAAACTATGAAAGGGGCTTCAGTCGTTCGACGTAACACCGACAAAAGGTCATCACACGTAAAACATGTTACCTTTTAGCCGCGATTCCATGGTGTTGATCCCAAGAAGAAAACCCTGCAGTGCGCATGGTTTACGGTGCAAGCGCATTCGGCGAGCGTGAGGAAATAACTCACGCTTTTTTTTCATTGCCTCACACCCTCCACTGACAGGTCACATTCCGAGCAAAACTGCCGCACATACGATACAGGGGGACGTCACCCCTGGACGATAGGCCATAGAGTGTTATGTTACACCATGAATGGAGGAAAGGGAACCAAGTGCCCCTCCACCAGGGAACGGTGGCATGGTTTCTACCCTGACATCCAAGAGTCAGGACACCACCTCCCTGCCAATTTTTGGAAGGACTCAAAAGGTCCTGCAAAAGCCTATCCAGAACAGTGCGGTTCAGGGACGGCCTGCATATATTTTGTTGTAATTCTTCCGTAAAATTTGTGCTTTCGTATACTGATGAAATCAAAGAATTGCAGTTAGCCGTTGAGCTCGCCTTGCATATTGAAGTTGCGTCTCTACGTAATGGGAAGTACATGTGCTTCGGGTCACCTTTGGCCCGACGCTTCGCGCGTGCGGGTCGTTTATAGATCCACCGTCAGGCGGGGGCGATACTGTCGATCGCGCCGCGCGATCAATATTTCAAAAGAATGCACTGTGCGGCGGCGAGAGTATAAACGACCTCTAAGGCCTATTTCACACTTCCATCGCTGATCGCCGCGATGGCATATTTTGATTACAGATCGACGTGCGACGCGATCCGGATCGATGCTCATTAATATCATCCCGTCGCGTCGCGTGGCGATGAAGCTCTGAAAGAGGTCTAGTGCACTGTGCGGCGTCGCGAGTATAAACGACCCATAGAGCGCGGACCGGCTTCCTGCCGTCCTAATAAATGTTCATGCTGGCCGCCAAAGGGGAGTAGGTGTACATAAACGCTTTGTTCGGGAATAAGTTCCCGTTTTTTGTGTTTAAATCACTTGAGAAATTGAAACATTTGATTCTTCTAATAAAAAACGAAAAAAATGCACTATCGTCTTCAAACAACAACGAAATTCTTTCTTTTTACAAATCCAACGGAACAACATTCGAAGGCATTCGCTCCTTCGGAAAATTGAAATCGTGGAACCAGTAGCTCGAATATCAACATTCAGGCGAACAGAAATTATTTTCGGATGAACTTCTTAACTATAGTCGGATCAGGGCTTTTCGACCATGAGACTCAGAAGTTTTTCGGGTTTTCGACTTTTCTGGAAATTCGACTTTCAGAAAAATGTTTTGATTTACCAGATCAAATCAAACGGATTCATATCCGGTTATTCCATTCGCCCCAAGCATATGTATCCTCCGTAAACAAGGCGCGAGCGGCGCGGGCGATTCTGCTCCCTCCGTCTGACATGCGCTCTATTACTGCCTCTAACCGCCGCTCAGCACCAGCACGCGTAGCAACCATGAGAATTTCGCGGTTTTATAGCCTTTAAAGGCACAGTCCAACCTCAGAGGTAATTTTTGATATTATGAACCGGTCGCCGCTTATGGCAACCATGCCAAGCACGAAATCTCAATTCGCTCAAATAAGCGAGGAAAAAGTCGGCCACGCCCCCTTGAAAGAAAAAAATGGGTAACGCCCACCGCCAGGTTTCCGACCTCAATAGGGAAGAGACGCGTGAATGATTTTATGCAAAAACTATGTTCGTCGATTTGTTTTCGGTCTGGCTTTATATTGCGGCCTGCTACAGAACGATGGCTGCGAACAACGAGAAAATACAGGCTCGAGACAACTCGTCCGAGAAATTCTAGCCGTTCAAAATAAAAATTTTTGAGGAGCCGTAACTACGTTCGTAGTGAGTGCTGTGCGATTCTGGAGACCCCATTATGATCAGCGTGGAATTTTCTCCAAGATAGGCAGAAATACGAAAAATCGATTCTGAGGTTGGACTGTGTCTTTAATGCATGGAGTATTGTTGGAAAATACACTTAGCTTTGAAATCCAATAATTCTGAAAATATTGAAAAGACGTAATCAACAATTCAATTCTTTTTTTTGCAAAAAAAACTTAGACTACCAAAAAATGATGAACAAATTACTGATCTAGATCCGGGCCAAGACGTTTACTTTTTACCGCCTTCAACTAAATCCCGGATAAATCGGATATTTGACTGATTACTAGATTCGATCTAGTCTCCCTAGTAGACCTATTTAGCCGAAACGTGGAGTTCCGGCCAATAGCACACTTAGGTTTCAGAAAACGATGTTACGCGATCTCCTGATTTCAATGGAAAATCGTCTTCTAAAGTAAGTCAATTTTAGAAAAAAGAAGAAAACACACAGAACCCTCTCTAACAACATATTTATTTCTTCATAATTGAAAATCTAAGGAGCAATCGATGGATATTCGCAGACTACTTGAAGTGAAGTATTCATTTCGCAGTACAAAACCCATGCAGCCACTGGGTGACCTCGACAAATCAGGCCTTCTTCATACGAGTTGTCGTCATTCGGTAGATAATCGAGTCCTTGCTAGGATCCATGCTCATCATTCCGACCACCGCATATAGGACCGCCTGAATTCGGGTCTTTTTTGTCATAAAACCTACTAAAACCCAAAAAATACATTGATAAATGTCCATACCAACGCCAAAGCGATCGATAATCCTGCGAAAATAGCGAAAATCGCAGGGTAATCCGTCGAGACGAACGCGTACACTTTGAGAGCTTCACGCCATGTCTTCAAATTTGTGTCGGTGGGGCTCATGTCAGCAGCCTAAAAATGTTAAACTTAACAAATAAAGAAAGAATCTGTGTAGGAATTGGAACTATCTATAACCTACCCTCTTCCTTCTGACCACAGTCTCTTCATTGTGGTTATTTGCCGGCTTAACAGCATCCGAAATCGCTACAACTTCGACAATGGCCTGATCGCCATAGGCCATAGCTAGGGCTTTCGCCAGCTGAAAACAGGATGGCAGGGCTCTAAGAGAATCCCGCTGTCGCTAGTTTCGATATACCAACCGACCGCACACGCAGCGGTGTAACTCGTCCACATCGAATCCAATGTAAAAAGAACCGTTATTTTTTAATACGGTTTTTCGAATTTTTGTGCAATCTCGATAGCAAAAACTCCAACGCTCCACCTAATGCCAATAAATTGATTTATTTTCGAGCGTTTATGCTGCCCGATCCAACCATTTTGCCATTTCAGTGTTAATTTCCTATCAAAAACACCCGAAAATCACCTTGTCCACAGCATTCTGCACATCCTTCACTGCCTGTGCGCGCTCTTCATCACTCAGCTTCTGCCCAGCAAGACCACTGATCGTCACTCGATAGACATCAGCCGTATTCGTGTTCTCGAATTTCGCACCCTGCGCCTTGATGGCGGCAATCAGTCGATAGACCTGCTCCAGTTCTTGTCGAAGAACTGGTAGCTTCGTCTTGATAGCAGCATCACTGACCTGGAAAAAATATTTCTCATGTCTATATCCCGAACGAATCCTAAAATTCTCTATTTAGAACAGAGAAAACATAAAAAATTACCTCCTGCTTAGCCGCGTGCTTAGCAATCTCCGATCCACTGATTCCTTCACGGTTCACCGTCACAGTCTCACGATCGGCACCGAACGAACTCGCCAATTCTTCATCCAGGGATGAGACGTCAAATCTATCCTGAAAAGCTCACAAAGGAGAATTAACGCTAGACTTTCCCATGAAAGTAACTAAACCCAGATTTTCGGAATAACATAGCTAATTGCAGCATTCCGCTAGATAGGAGCGTAATTCCGCGATTTGAGGGTGGCAACGCTGGGGATGTTGTCTACAAGCGCCAGGGGGGCCTTCTGAATGATTGAACACGTTGATCTATCACTCCACAATTGGCCAGGCGCATATCAGCCGCACAGCACATAACATCGGCATGGATCGTGAAGAGAATTCGCATTCACTGTTGAAGGTTGGCGCAAACTCAGTGCACCTATGTTATATCATATGACACCGAGCTTGCGCCAACCTTCAACAGTGAACGCGAAGTCTCTTCACGATCCATGCCGACGTTATATAAGGGGCCCCGTCCCATAAAGAGTGCAATCGGCCTTTCGGGGCCACTCCTGTAAGCTGACCACGAGTCACTTTTTGGACGATTTTTGACCGCTGAGGGGGTCCCGGTCCCTCCACGGTCCTCACCGAGGAAAGCTCCACCGCTGGCGAGGATGATGTCCTTGTCGCGGGCTGCGGGAGTGACCCCTGGCTGTAGGCCATGACATGGACCGTATCCTTGTTGGGGGAGACCCGCTCCCATAGAAAGAGTGGGACACCGCTCCCAGCGCCTCGTGCTTTTATTATAGGACGACGCGCTGCTGCGTGAGAAACGGGGTGCGGCAAGGGTTTCGACTCTCTCCGCCACGTGGTTCTATCGAACAGGCCACGCGCTCCTCGGAGCAGCACGTGCTGCTGCGAAAATTCCTTTCAAATCGACTAGGTATCCCATTAGAAAGACTATTGTGGCCAAATCGGACCTCCTCAGTATCTGAGTAGGAAATTATTTCAGATGATAGCAAGTTTCTCTCTAAAATACTGTTTTCGAAAATCCACAGCCGACCGCATCTTCGAGACTTCAACCTCTCAAAATTCTGTTTCGTTCAGTGAGAATCACAGAAAAGTCGTCGGTCCGGACCAAGTTGGAAATAATGCACCTAACGGAATCGTGATTAACCTAATTACTGAAAAAAAATTCTTGGTCAAGACAACCCTAAAAAGCTTTTTCGGGCTTTTAAAAGTCCAAATAAGGTGCTCTACTCCTAAGAAAACCATGCATAACTCCACTCCTATGAGAGCTTAGCGTATAAAAACCACAAAATCGGAAGTCGCAATGATGCTGTTTCTTTGAAATAGCCAACGAACGTTCCCCCAAGGGAAAATATAGAAAGAAGAAGCGAATTCAAACAATACACTCACATTCTCCAGCGAATAAGCATGATGATCCTTGCTGTTCAGGGTGTCAACTCCATCTACTCGGACAATCGCGATCGCGCGCGGCCTCGAGAATAAATCAGTTTCTACATCGAATCCTGAAAAGCCTCAGCATAAACAAAATAAATGGCCAATAATCTTCGATACAAACAGTAAAACAAACCTCGCACAGGCTTTGCCGACAAACCGAGAAGGTTTGCATTTAAGTGCTCTAGCTGGCTAAGACGGAGTTCTGAGACTGAGGATGGAGATGGGACGGATAGTGACTTCGGCAGTGAGACAAATTCAAGCACCGAGGCCGAGCAGGCTGGAAAAATGCAGCGATTTAACCTGTTATTCGTAACCCACTTTGATAAAAAAACAATGTTATGGATAAGTAGAATGTAGTGTAGGTGAATTCTCTGGTCACCAGATCTCAACTAATGGTTCACGTACGGCGTCCTGAACAACTTGCGTGCAACATGAGCGCAAATTACTTGAACAGGAAGCGTACAAGGAGGGGCCAGATTCATCAACGAATTTCATCGCTGGCAGACATAATAAGGATAAGTTCCTCACTAGAAATACTTATAGCCGATGAAGACGCTGCTCAGGAAAAATACCTTCAGAGACCGAGTTCCCGATGAAAACGCTCTTTGTGAAATCCTCATGGAAAGTTAGATTAGGCGATAACAAAAATGGAAATGAATGGAAAGTCGAAAAAACGAGTAGGAGCAAGTTATTATGGCTAATTACCGGCTGTCCCCCACCTCCTCCCCAATTAACGAAATTTTTATGAACGCTTGTTTAGTCGCCTTTTATTTTGCTATTGAGCTTAAGCAATTAGAAGAGGCTTAAAAACAATAATGAACTCCTTTGTAGTGAAACAAAAAAAAACAGCAAAACAAGAATTCATAGAAATTCGCTCATTTGAAGCGGGCGGATAACCAGTAGTTAGCCGTCCTAACTTGTTCGTGCGAGTTTCTTTTCCGACATTGAATTCATTTTCATTTTTATTATGATCTAACTTTTCAAATAGTCGCATAACGACCGTTTTCATCGCAAGCCCTACCCTTAAAGGCAGCAGACACGCTCAAAAAAGTTGTTGAGATAACTACTTTTCTGAAGTCGCATGGCTCCTAGTAGACTGCTCACGCCGTTGGAAGCGTCAAAAACGAGTCAAAACTACTAAATTTCAGCAATGCAAATCGAAAAATTTCTGCAACCCCGCCCCTGAGCTTCTGCAACCCCGCCCCAAAATACAAACTCGTCCAGATTGATAGTACTAATACGGTCCCTTTGGCTGGTTTTTGATGCTTCCAACGAGGTGAACGTTCCAGTACAGGCTGCAAGAGTATATCGGCTTCTCTATCTCAACCGTTTTGTTGCTGATATTCGCTGTTTCAATCGCGCGCCGTAAAACTCGTCCACTTTCACCTGATAACAAAATAACCATTATTCCTCAATTTGTACACAGTTTTCGTTCGTTTTTTCGTCAGTTCCCAATACAACCAGCTCCAAACCTTTGATTTATGTCATAAAATCGATACCATTTTTGAGCGTGTCTGCTGACTTTAAACGATAACCTTCCGACGATTAAAATTCAATGATGATTTTGGCCAGAGAGTGGCTAAAAAGTAGTGGCGCGGACAAAATTATTATAAACGGTATGACCTGCCCCAGGCATTTTTATTCTAACTAAACAATGATAAGGCAAGGAACGATATTCCAGCAAACTGCACGGAATTTTCACCCTTTGGCATTTTTTAGAAATTTTCCAGTACGGGGAAAATTCGTTCAAATAAAAGAGTGTCGCATACCAGTATAAGACCTATAATCTAGCACCCAAAAATACAAATGCTCTACAAACTGGGACAGCTTTTTAGGATAAATAGGAGAAAACGAGAAATACTTTGAATTTTTCGCATTGCTAAGGCTCCTTTACATTTTGATGTGAAATCCAAACCAGGTCAAATTTATCAATTAGCGATACCCTAGAATGGTGTAGGGCAATTGATCGAATTTTTTCTCGCTTAATTTTCGCTTAACTAAGTACCTTCACTAGGAACTGATCCCAGCATAAACTGGAGTTTTGAAAAAATGGTATGTTGAGGGTAAAGAAGAAGGTAAAAAGAAATAAATAAAAGCTGGGCGAATTTCGTTAATGCACCTGGGTACAAAAAAAATTGCAAAACAGAAATTGCAAAAAAAAATTATACGAATAATACAAGTACGAAAATTGCAAAGAAAAATACAATTTTTCGGAATTCAGAAACTCAAACAATTTCAGCCCAAACTTCGCCCAAGGTGGGGGGGAGGGGTTAATTTGGGGAGCCGAACACGAATGTAACTAAGGTCCATTTCAAGTTTCTCAGAAGCTAACTGTAAGAGTACAGTAGGAAAAGTATAATTTGTCTACAGTAACCTACCACTCTTCCGAGAAAAAAAACTGAAAATGGACCTTATAATCGTGTCCAGCGCCCCAAATTACCCCCTTCCCTTGAGCGAAGTTTAGGCTGAAACTGTCCGAATTTATAAAATTCAGATAAATTGTTTCTGTCATTTTTGATCTACCCAGGTGTTCGAATTGTATCTCTTCATCTCCCACACAACATTCCACAGATAATTTTTTGAAACTCCAGCTTATGCTCGGAGCCGTCTTTAGATAATGCAACTTTCGTATCAATCTAATATTATTACGGCATGATAAGGCACGGATAAAGCGATGCCATGAAATTTATGGATAAAAATAGAAATCCGAAAAAAATGGACACATCCGAAAACTGAAAAGTTACCTGTAACTATAGCCGCAAGCAGGAGGACCACTCCTCTCATCTGAAAAAAGTAGAAACTTTTCTAGGTGTAATGAATGAAGCCTAAAAGGGAAAAACGTCATATAACTGGCGACCCGTAACAAGTAGGAACAAACGAGACTGCCCACAACTGTGACACATCGCTGTACGCGTGCACACATGTGGCCGAAGACCACCCGCAGAGGCCGATAATCACCGGTGGCCGCGGAATTGAAAAATCGATGGTTTCAAAGATGATTTCGATTTGATTCCAGCTGTTATATATTAAAAGGAAACTAGAAAACAGAAGAAATCCACTAAGGAGAACACCCAGGAAAAGCAAGTCGCCCTCCAAGGCCGTATCGATTTTCGGGAATGAAGGCTGTCCCAGTGAGTGAGCGCACTCGCCGCTTCTACCCCATAATTAGGTCCAATGGTTGTTCTTTACACAGAGAAAAAGCTAAATGTGAATTTCAATTTGAGAAATTGAAGGTGATTTTTGGGGTATTTGATGGGTAAGATGATTTTCCATAGAACATATGAATGTTAGGTAATCGATAAGGAATATGATTTTTGTCACACATTTGCAAGAAATCCCCCCTAATTTTTTATGTGGAAAATGATTTTATTTTATTCATGTCAATCGCTTTAAACAGTTGATCATTATTGAAAACGTCCCTAACTTCAACCAGCGGCAGGCGGAACTTCATCCCACCTGGGTGGGGGGCAGTGGTATCCAATTAACTATGTCAATCAGCCAAACAATAGCACCAGGCGGGATATAGACCCATATCCCAACCCACAATCGAGCATCTTTTGACCTGGAAAATTGGACGCAAATCTGATTTCGAAGCTATTGCAGATTAGCGCTTTTCCTCTTTCAAAAAACAGGGGAAAGCGAACGAGAAGTATTATACTATAACAACTTTATCTAAAGGGGATGAAATTGTTTTGGGGTTTTTTTTTTCGAACGGGAATTTATTTATTTATTTACATAAGCCTGTATATCAGACCTATGTGCAACGAACAACATAAACGAAATCAGCAAAAAAGCATACATAAGGAACAAGGGAAAACTACCAGTTTTCGATCAGGTAGTGTAATGAGTTCAAAGCAGATACACGTATAGCCCATAATGATGTAGAGACAAGGAAATTGCTCCGCGACGGATTAGCGCTCGCCACGCTCGTTCTCGAAGTGTTCAGTTACAAGTTTTCTAAATGCCTTATGGCTCACAGGGATGGATTTTAGCCTCCGAAGCCGTTCGAATGCCGGGGTCGCCCTATTTATGAAGAAAAAGCGCCTGCAGTTTAGGTTTGAATTTTTGCGCACAATTTTTGAAGCTCCTCCTGGTACTTGATGTTCTCACCTCGACAATACACCCAGGCCGGAGACCAAAGTCCGGTTGATACAGGATTTTATGAAGCAGCAGTAAGTCGTTCAACCCTCTCCTTACCTGAAGAGTTGGCAGTTTGAGTTCACTATTCCTGGTTTCTGCAGATGGCATTTGTTGATAATGGCAAAAACCGAGCTTCCTGATCATTAACTTTCTTGTAAACCCGTTTTGCACCTTTTCAAGTTTGACTATGCTTTTCTTTTTGTGTGGACAGTACACTGGTGTCCCATACTCAAGAATAGGTCTCACGTAGGTTTTAAAGGCTCTAAGTAGTACCGCGCTATTTCTTGTTCCCAGTCCCCTGAATATATTATTGACAGCCACGGTGGCTCTGGTAGATACCGATTCGCAGTGCTTGTCAAAACTGAGGTTTCGTGTGAGGATGAATCCCAGGTCAGTGATCTGCTCGACATTGTCAATCTCAGTCCCTTCGACATTGTAAGTATGACAGTTATTTGAGGAACCTAGATGGAGACACTTCGTTTTCTCCTTCGATAGCGGCAGGTGCCATTCATGAGACCAGACCACCATTGCGTCTATTGCATTTTGGATTGCCTTAATGTCCTCACTGGAGCCTGCCTGGCGAAAGACCTTAATATCGTCTGCAAATGCACAGAGATCGACTCCAAACCCACTCAATAAGTCCCCCAGCTCGTGCGTGTATATATTGAACAAGATCGGTGAAAGGACTCCACCCTGCGGAACTCCACTACACACTGGGTGACTCTGCGAATGCGAAGTGTTCACTCGAACCGAAAAGGTCCTATGCTCCAAAAATGAGGCGATCCAAGATACTATGCGCGGGTGTACGCCTACCATTGTTCTTCTTCTTCTTCTTCTGCAGCCACAGAGAGGGTCCTGTCATAGACTGAGGAACTGAGCCACAAGCGTCGGATTCGTCCACAGATCTACTGTTGTTAACGATGTCGGTCTCATCGGGCAGTTGAAAAGGTGCGCAGTAGTATGCCCTTTATTACCACAATCCGGGCACTCGTCAGGTCTGCTGCTATCGATCTTATGTAAATAAGACATAAGCATGGGGGAGTGCCCGCAGCGCAACGAGGCAAGGGTGCACCTGGCACGCCTACCGAGTTCCATCTCGGTTTCGCTGACCTCAGGCGGCACGACTCCGAGAATGGAGTTTACGGCGGTCTTGCATAAGTGATCCTTGACGAATTGGGTATGCTCAGCACGTAAGAGACGGAGGCGTTCTTGTTGTGCGTTAGTCCATCTCTGTATATTGATTTTCGTGGGAGCATCAGCAAACGGCTTTCTTATACCTCTCTCTCTCACGGAGTCTAATACTCTTCGCGACGGATGATTTGGCTGCTTCAGAATGTTTATGTGCAGCTGTTGTGCGTGGAGTTGGCAATGGTCCTTAACTGGCAGGATGCGAGCTTCGGCATGTAGGTGCTCTATTGGAGAGCTTTTAGAACAGCCTGTTGCGATTCGCAATGCTCCATTTTGGATGCGCTGCAGCTTGGACCAGGATGTGTCCGACACGATATGCTGCCAGACTGGTGCAGCATACTCCAGGGCGGGCTGTACGATGGCCTTGTACGTGGTCAGGATCGTTTCTTTACTGCATCCCCAGGACGTTCCGCCGAGAGCACGTAGGACGTTAAGTCTTGTTTTCACTGCAGCTTGCTTCTGCTCAGTGTTCTTATGAAACCTCAGCGAAGGGTCCAACACGAGTCCGAGCAGCTTAGGGAATCGGGCGGCCGGCAGGCGAGTTTCGGTCCCATTTCACCATGGGATGAGCACTGTGCTCCGCAGGAACAGTGGAAAAGACTGTGACGGATGATTTAGCGGCAGAGACCGTAAGCATCTTGCTATCGAGAAAACATTTCAACTCGATCAAGTAGTCATTGATCTTACTGGCAGCTACATTTATGTCGCGATCCCGGCATAGTATAGTAATATCATCCGCATATGCAACGACCTTGATGTCTTGGGATGGAACGGGTAGATCTTCAATATACAGACTAAAAAGAGCAGGCGATAGAACTCCTCCTTGAGGTACGCCGGCGGCGATTGGGATGCTATTGGAGACGTGCCCTTGAAATAGCACATTTGCCCGACGTCCTTGGTGAATGCGGTTATCCACCGCTTCTGCCAGGGCGGAATGGTAGACCTTAACAGGCTCTCCGACAAAATGCCCAAGTTTACAGTGTCAAAAGCCTTCGTTAGATCGAGGGCTACACCTACAGTTCGCTGGAGGTTTCATGGCATTGAGGCCGTCCAAAACATAGCTCACAATTTCCAGTAGGGCCGTAGTGGTGGAATGTAGCTTACGGAAACCATGTTGATGCTTTTGTTTGCTATTGTGTTCGGAGAGCTCCTCCACAGCCAATTTTTCCGCAACTTTGGCAATAGGTGAGAGAAGACTGATTGGCCTGTAACCTTTTGCCGTGGATGGTGATTTACCCGGCTTAGGCAATGGGATGACGCGTGCTACTTTCCAATCTTGAGGTAATGTACAGGTCCGAAACGATGTATTAATGACGTCAGCGAGCAGGGTAGTAGTTCACTTGGCAGTCTCTTTAGAACTGCTGGGCTCAGCCATCTGGCCCTACTGCCTTCGAGTTACTCATTTCCTTGATAACCTTCTCGACCTGAGCGGGCGTGACTGCATCATCTTCAGCCATAAGTGGCAATTTACAGAGTTCCCGAACAGTTATTCTATTCTGCTTCTCTCTTTTGTTTTAGTTATGAAAAATGCTTCCCAAGAGCATTTGCGGCCTCTTTCCCTGATTCTTAAAGACTCCGCCGTCGAATTCAATCGTGGAATTGTTGGCGGAGGTGAACTTTCCGGAGATCCTTTTCAAAGCCTTCCACGTTGCTGCAGCATCACTCCTGAAGTTCATCTTCTCAGTGAACTTTTCCCAAGATTCTTTCTTGTGCCTATCAAGGTCCATCCTGATCTCATTATCCAGCTCGGCAATGTCTGGGTCAAGATGATCAGCAGCTCTCTTTGCGTCCCTTGTCCTTATCTTCTGCAGTGTCTCCCTGGTGACATTGGGAAAGAAGGTCTTGACACGACCTTCAGGGATCGCAGCTTTCATCGCCTTCCGGATGGCATCAGAGAAGTGGCGCTCCTTCTGGTGGATATTGCCATTCCACGGATAGTCGGCCCCTTGGCGGAGTGCAACCTCCCTGAACAGGCTCCAGTCTGCAAGGCCTAAATTGAGATAAGAACGATGACGAACACCTGTATAGGGAGCAAGAGAGTTAGAGAGATCGATATTGACAAAGACCGGAATGTGATCACTGGAAAGAGTTGTGGATGTCGACCAAGAGCAGGCATTAGAGAGATTAGAAGAGACAAGGGAGATGTCTGGGCTGGAAGATCGGCCGTAGGCAGGGAGACGAGTGGGCTGGTCATCGTTAAGGATAACCAGATCGCACTCCTCCGCCCATTCTTCGACGTCATTTCCTCTAGCATCAGAGTCAAGCGATGAGCAGAACGTGTGAGCATTGAAGTCACCCGCAAAGGCAATTGAGGGAGATAGAGAGCAGTCATACAGCTGCTTGAGTAGAGGGATAGGGTTGTAGGTTGGTGGACAGGATGTAGGAGGAGGAATGTATATATTGAAAAGAGAAAGTGGAGTTTTATTGGTAGATGTATGGGGATGTACTCGAGAGTGCCATCCACTGGAGTGTTTGGAATGATGTGAGAGGGAAGAGACGACAGAACAAAAGTAGAGACTCCGCCTCCCTGAGATGACCTAGGAGTATGATAAGCAGTATAGCCCGGGATGTTTGGATGTCGAGAGGTAGCAGAGGGAGAGAGTTTGGTTTCCTGAACCATGATAACATCCGGGTGATGAGTACGGGCAAAGAGAGATAATTCAGAAAGCTTGGCGCGAAGGCCGTTGAGATTGATATGTACAATAGAGAGGGCGGTTGGTAGATGAGGAATTTGAGTTACTGGAGGCGGAGCACACAATACAACGAAAGGAAGAATCGTGGTGCCTCACAGAGCTGAGACCCGAACAAGAGAAGTGCACCCACCTTTCGCATCCAAAACATTGGACGCTGGTTCCATACCAATTGACATCTCTGTCGCATGTGGCACATGGGTACTTCTTCTTCGCGGGTCCTGGGTTCCTCTCGACGCCGGCTCTTTGCAGTAAGATCTTCAGGAGAGCTGCGGCCAGCCAGCACCTCTCCCATGACAAAAACCCTCTCCGCGGAGGGATTGACGTCGGTTTGCACGGAGGTGGTCTTCTTTCCTCCACACTGCCACGGCACGAACGTACGACATCTCGGCAGCCCTACCATTGTTAGTTTTTGTATTAGCTTATGATGCGGGACTTTGTCAAATGCCTTGGAAAAATCGAAGAAAACAACATCGACATTACTACCTTGGTCTAAAAGAGACGTCCAGTTGTTTAGGGCTTCAATCATAGCTGTCACGGTTGACTTACTTTTTTGAAAGCCATGCTGATGGGGGGAAATAACCGAACGATTTTCGAGATGTGCAACTATTCTCTTTTTTAGAATCTTTTCGAACAACCTAGCGAACAATGACGTTATACTAACTGGTCTGTGGTTGGAAGGCTCTGTGAATGGCGCCTTTTTAGGAAGCGGGATGACATAAGATAACTTCCATCGATCTGGGACCTCACTTGTCATAAAGCTTAAGTTGAAAATGCACTCTAAGGGTCCCGCGATTTCATGAGCGACTTTCTTCACGAACATCAGAGGGATATCATCCGGCGTTCTTGAAGATGAATTCGGCCATTTCAATAGTTCAGTAACAATTTCTTCCTTATAGAACCAACATGAATCTTGCATCACCTCGAAGGTCGGGGAAACCAGCCTCGCTTGGTCCAGTGAGGAAGCTCTTGAAAATGAATGTTCGAATGTATTTGCCAAAAGTTCTGCCTTGTCCCTGTCAGCCCTGAAGATATTTCCGTCAGACGTCTTAAGCGCTCCAATGGTTTTTTTATCATCCATTCTGGAGTTCAAAAGCTTGTAAAACGCATTCCTAATTCTCTGGGGCTGAACACCTAAATCAGTGAACTACTACCTAATGGGAGATCTTTTGAAAAATGTTTCTAAACCATCGAAAAAATAAGAAATAGCATCTCTATCCCGCCTTCGGATTAGCGACCCGGACACTAACTTCGACCCCGGGCTTGCTAACTACATATTTCAGTTTTTTATTGAATCCAGAATGAGAAACATTCGGTTCTCGAACACCCGATTTCTTCTTGAGAACAAATCACTCGCTTTTCTGAATAGTATATTCACCCGGAATCTAAAAAAATCGTCCTCAAGTATTCAGCGAATTTCAGGTGACAATTTTCAAATATTCAACCATATATGGTCGGCATGGATCCGGAAGAGACTTTGCGTTGACTGTTGAAGGTTGGCGCAAACTCGGTGCCATGAGCTATAACATAGCGGCACCGAATTGGCGCCAATCTCCAATGGGGAACGCAAAGTCTTTTCAGGATCCACGCCGATGTTACCATTGTGTTGGCAACTAAATAATCTCAGAAAACCGCCGCATTCAATGCGTGTCGAATATGCATTCAACTCGGGTGACCACACCCATCGAAAGGCTCTATCATAGGGGCAAGTGCTCCAAACAGCAGCACGTACTGCAAAATTTCATAGCAGGAGCATGTGCTATAAAATTCAATCGCAGGAGTACGTGCTGCAAGGAAGTTCAGCGTTATCGTAGTAGCACACACCAACGTACGACGCGACCAGCTCGCCGAGCACGATCTGGGGCCGTCAGCGGTTGGACGAGGCCTCCAGCGGTCGGGCGGGTAAAGTACCGCAACCCTGGGTAATTAAACCGACGAAGCTGCCGACCACATAACTCCGTCTCAGGAGTGCATCGTATACTTTCCTTTTTTCGATAATCGTTTTGTCACCGAGTTAAATGTGTACCATGCGCTCATTGAACGGCTAATTTGTTGGGGCACGTGCTGTAATCTGAAAAACAATGTGAGCACGTGCTTCCCTAGCAGCACGTTCCCTGACTGTGCTCGAAACCACCTTGTCTTCGAGTTGAATGCATATTCCACAAGCATTGAACGCGGCGATCGTCTGAGATTGCGGATTTTTCTAGAAACTAAAAGACATTCTTTTTTTAGGGAACGAAAGAACTTTATTCTGTAATGTACTGCCCATTTTGAGCAATGACCTTTTGCCATCTTTCAGGCAGCATCATAATTCCACGTTCATAGAACTTCTGGTTTTTATCAGCAAAAAAACTGAACCAGGTACGATTTGACATGATTACCATTATTGAAATTTTTACCATTTAAGGAGTTTTTCAAAGATCGAAATAAAATGTAATCAGATGGTGCAAGGTCAGGACTGCATATATGTTGGATGTGGCAAAACATCTCAACCAAGCGACGAATTGAAAAATCTAAAAGGTGTTGTATTTCATCATGACAATGCAAGGCCACACACATTTTTAGTCACTCGGCAAAAATTATTGGAGCTTGGTTGGGATCAGGGGTGTGCATTTTCCGTTTACCGATTTCCCGATTTTCCGGATTTACCGGGGTTTTTCGGTAAATTTTGATTTACCGATTTTTTCTCAAAATTTACCGAAAAAAAAAATTCGGGTGTTTCTAGCTCAATCGGCCTATTTCTTACTCGTATTTTTCGGGTTCGCTACTGTTATGGCATCACTGTGGCGCGATATCCTTCTTCGCACTTCTTTTTGTTACTCTTTCTAGCCCCTTTGGCTTACTTTCTGAATAATCCAACGATCTTTTCACCTTTTATGTCACGTGCCTCCTCTTATTGAAATACTACGAGAAATACATATCAGCAGAGTTCTAAAGCAGATATTTCAGTAACTGGAATCTTTTTCAATTAGCTGAGTCCTGAAGCAGATTATTCAGGAACTGAAAATTTTGGAGAACCCCGGACACAACACTAAATCCGCTGTAGTTCTGGAACGACTCCATTGTGAAATCATCGTACCAGCACCTTTCCCCACTGACCAATAAGTACTTTTGCGCGCCTCCTGGCAAAGCTGAGGCGGAATGGATGTTTTCCTCAGCTGCCCTGATTTTGAGTAACTACAGAAAGGCCTTGACGACAGAAAATTTTGAAATGTTATTTTTTCTCAAAATCAACGTCTCGCTGATCAGCTTCACCCGTTGAGCTCAGTTCAATATGTAAAACTCACTCATTATTTGCACTATCCTCATGCACTATTGAAAATGATACATAAATAGTATTGGTCATTTGGGTTATCGTATCATTACATATAACAATGGAATATATATCAAAGTCGAAGTCAGAATTTTTACCGAATTTTCCGTTTTTACCGTATTTACCGAAAAAAAGTTCGGGAAAAAGTTTCGGAAAAAAATTTACCGAAAAGAATTTTCCGCACACTCCTGGTTGGGATGTTTCGGCACATCCAACATATCCTTCAATTCCTCGCTACTCGCAGTTGTATTATCACAATCGTAGATGCGAAGCGGTTGTTTTTCGAAAATCTCAATAATAAACATGGAGAAATCATTCTCAAAACCGCACTACTTTAGTGATAGTGATAAAGAAAAGTGCGAGTAGCAGGGAAATGGAGGCTATATATAGTCCTGATCTTGCACCATCTGATTACTTTTTATTTCGATCTTTGCAGAACTCCTTGAATTGTAAAAATTTCAATAATGATGGTGATGTTGAATCGTACCTGGTTCAGTTTTTTGCTGATAAAAACCAGAAGTTTTATGAAGGTGGAATTATGCTGCCTGAAAGATGGCAAAAGGTCATTGCTCAAAATGGACAATTCATGACAGAATAGTCTTCTTCTTCTTCTTTGCAGCCACTGAGCGGGGTTTCGTCACAAGTTGAGAAACTGGGCGACCAGCACTGGATTCGTCCACAAGTCTATTGTAGTGAGCGTTGTTGGCTTCTTCGGACAATCAAATAGGTGTACAGTGTCGTGACCTTGGTTTCCACAGTCCGGGCACACGTCAAGCTGGCTATTGTCGATCCGCAGCCTAACGAAGCGAGGATACACCTGGAGCGCCTACCGAGCTCGGACTCGATATCACGTACCCTAGGCGGCACATCAACGAGATTAGGGTTGACAGCCGCTTTGGCAAGGTAATCCTTCACAAACCGGGTGTGCTCCGTGCGTAAGAGACGAAGCCGTTCTTGATTCGAGTCGGTCCATCTCTGTACATTCACTTTGTTCGGAGCATCGGCAAACGGTACTATGATCGATCTCTCTCTCACGGGATTCAATAGCCTTTTCGACGGATGATTAGGCGGCCTAAGGAGATTGATGAACATCTGCTGAGCCTGGAGCTGACAAAGCTCTTTCACTGGCAAGATGCGGGCCTCGGCGTGAAGGTGCTCAATCGGTGAGCTTTTTGCACATCCAGTGGCTATTCGTAGTGCAGAATTTTGAATTCGCTGCATCCTAGTCCAGGAACTGTCTGACACGATGTGCTGCCAGACAGATGCAGCATACTCCAATGCAGGCTGCAGAATAGCTTGATATGTCGTCAAGATTGTCTCTCTGCTGCCACCCCAGGACGTTCCTCCTAGAGCTCTCAACACATTAAGCTTTGCCTTGATAATTGCCTGCTTCTGTTCTGCATTTTTGTGATTTAAGTAATTCAGAAAATAAAAAACAGTTTTCTCATGGAGAGAGTTAACTTTATTCGGTCATCCTTTCACAGAATAAAGTTAATAAAGTTAACTCTCTCCATAAGAAAACTAACTTTTATTTTCTGAATTACTTACTAGGGAACCTCGCATGGTGCACCCCGGATCAGAAAGCTGATAAATGTTTTCTAGTCAACTCTGGCACCCCCTCTTCGAATCTGAACTCTGATTTTGCAACGGACATCTGCGAAAAAAGTTATTGCCTGTCAAATTTCGTATTTCCCGCCTTTTTTCTATCAAAAACTCGCATTGGTGTTTGCGAAATCCGGAAACGGACCTCATGCTTGTGTTCAGCGCCCAAAACTATCCCACTGAGCAAATTTGGGGTGAAGGTACATTTTCCAAACTTTGCCCAGACTGACAGCGTTTTGGACTTGTGCGGATTTTCGGTTCGGCGCTTACTTATACCTCTGAGAGCGTAAAAAATGTCGCAGATTTCACTCAAAATCCTCCCAGGTGGGTTATTTGGGACGCTGATGACGAATCTGGGGTTTATCTGACGATGACGATTTTCCGAGCTTTTCGACTTGATTCGTTCAAAGCTTCCCATCGGGGGGAAAATTTGATGGCAAATCGCTACGTTTGCCGATTTCAGGAGTGCTTTGATAGATATAGCTCAAATTATTGCTCGGGGGGTTATTTGCAGTGCTAGACAAGAATCTGCAATCCGTTTATCGATTTTTCGATAGATTACGGTAGGTTACGGTGGGTATACGGTAGCATGGTCAAAGTCTCAGATTTGGCTAAAAATTTCTCTGAGGGTGTTATTTGGGACGCCGAACACGAATTTGAAGTCCAATTTTTTTTAAAAAATTTTCGAATTTTTAATGTAGGTAAAGCCAGCAAAAAGGCATTATGCCAACCGTAACCTAGAGTAACCATAAGTCTAGCGACAAACAGACCCCAAATTCGCGATCAGCGCCCTGAATAACCCCCACTTGAAGGTTTTGAGCCGTACCCGAATTTTTTTCGAACACCCTGGAAATTGGCTGATGGGTACCCTTACCTTTTCACAGCGCTTCAAAAACGCTTAAAACTGCGTTCAGAGGTGCCCTTAACAAAACCCAATGTGATTGTGAGCAGAATTGACCAGAAACCATTCATAATCTTTTAAATGGTGGTGTAGACCATGCGAGGTTCCCTAGTTAGTTGCCAGCCCAATACATATATAGGAAGCAGGGTTGAGCAGGCCGTTGCGACCGGTGACCAAAATCTTGCAATCCCCTGTTGACGAATTTCTTAAGAATCCCCCCCCCCTTGGGATGAAAAAATTTTCTCGACCAAACTCGTGGCTTATCGTCGGCTAAAAAATTAGTATTTTCAAGCTCTTAATTTTGTTGCAGTCGACTTCAACATAACATTAGAACTACAATTAGGTCCATGGCTTGTTTCCTTAAGAAAAAAACATGTAAATCTCACTCGCGGCTGGCGGTGTGATAAGCTGCGCTCTTCTCTCGGCGTTAATCGATTAGCGTGCCGGCGCTCGCGACTACCCTCGCCAGCCGCGGATGAGATTTAAATGTTTTTTTTTCTTGAGGAAACAAGCCACGGACTTTACTATACCTTTCTTACCGTTCCTGCCAGCCTCTGAAACTGATTTCACAGCACATTATGGACACATCCACATTTCACCAAATCACCAAACTCCTACCATAACAGTTTTATTGGACACATTAACGGGAACAACATCAGCGAGAGATTCCATGAGTGGACACTGGAGACAAACACATAAATAAGAATAAACTCCAACAAAATTCCTCGGCTTATTCACTAAACCACGTCTTCTAAGGAGTATCAGATAGTTTGAATCACTTATTCACATATAATACTTGGTAGCTTTGTCGGAATATATGTAGAGAAAAGTTCTTGAATTGAACGGAATGAGGTAACAACACAAAAACATTGCGATTAACTCACGAACAATAACTGTGTTTAACCTTGACAGAATACAGAAAATTACAAAATGCACACGGATTCAGCAGTATATCTATCTGGCGCGCCGTTGTTCTCTCTCTCTCCCTTCAGATAGTTATCCTTCTGTTTTTGATCGCCGGGAAAAGAGAATCTCCTGGGATTACACCTTGTACTAGATTGGCTATGATACAATTACAATCGAGATAAATGGCAGTATATAATGAAGTCTCAATTCCAGAGGAAATACAGTCGGCACGGACCGCACCGCTACGATGCGTTTGCTATTCTGCGTTGACGCAAACTCGGTGAACACCGAGTTTGAGCCAACGCACAGTGAGCAGTGCAAAATCTCAGTGAGACCCCCTACCGCCTGCAAATTGCACAGAATCACGCCTTTCGGGCCAAGAATAAACTGTGGTTGTCTGAGATTGACGCCGATATGATCTTATATCCATCCAAATGGGCGGAGCTAATCTTCTCCGGCTTGGGAACAATCTGAAAACACCCCACTACAATCACATAGTGACAACGGTAGAAGAAAAACTTGAACAACTTTCATACCTTCTCGTCATCGTCCTTCAGCCCTAGGCCAAGTTGGCCGCTGGTGTCACATCCCCACGCAAATGCTTCGCCATTCTCCGTCCACGCCACTGAACAGCCCAGCTTTGCCGCCGTTCCAACGACTTTTCCAGCATCTTCGGGGAACGGAATTCGCTCCAGCGTGGAGTACCTGAATATTGATGATTTTTTTCATGTCAAAATCCTATAAACACACCAAAAATGAGAATCTCCAAGCTTACTTCCAATGCTCCGAGTCGTCGTTTCCAGTCCACGTTCCCAGACCCAGCGCATTATCCGTGTTCTTTCCAATTCCATACACCTCTCCTGAAAATTTCAGAACTGAGAATCACTCAGAAGAACCGCTAGCGTGAGATCTTAACGATGGACTATACTAGGTGTGCGGAAAACGAATACAAATTCAGGTCCGTGAATGGTCGCCGTTATCACCTAATTCACAATCAACATTTTCACTGATAGGGCAGCATAAACACTCTACAATTATATCAATTTTTTTGACATCAATATAAGGTTTGGAGCAGGGAGTTTCAGAAACTCACGAAAAAACTTACGATAAAATTTTTTTGCAAATAGAGAAATAATCTGTTATTTTTGTATTGGAGTGGAAATGGACGAGTTACATGGCTACTCAGAAAAATAAAAACAAGTTACTTGTAACATATCTGTGCCGATGTAAGTTACTTGCGACTTATCTAGGGTCATTTAAGTTACATGTAACATATCGGCAGGATACTGTGTGCAGTGCGCCTCGGATATGTTACATGTATCCTAAATCGCATGACATAAGTCGCAAGTAACTTACATTGGCTCAGATATGTTACAAGTAACTTGTTTTCGATTTCTGAGAGGATCCTGCGTGCAATGCGCCTCCGATTTGTTACATGTAACTTAAATGGCACAATATAAGTCGCAAGTAACTTAAATCGGCTGAGAAGATAGTTCCAAGGGGGATGCACGACGCACTCGCGGGGTCAGGCTTACGACTGGCGTTGCTGTTAGTTCAATTACCCATGTTTGAGGTACTTCACCCCACACCAGCAGGAAGGCCCAGCACAGCATTTTGTTTTGCGTAGTGTGGGGTCTGGGACGCGCTCTCTGCGTCGCGTGTCGTCTGTGTCACGTGATGGCCACCCTTAGTAAAAATATAAATGTAAATTACATGTAATATAAATGTGTGTTACATGTAATATAAATGTAAGTTACTTGAGACATTCAAGTAAGTTACATTTATATTACAAGTAACTTGTTTTGATTTTTCTGAGTACGTGCTCGCTCAGAACAGTCGAAGTAGCGAAGCCAATGGACTATTACTAGCACGCCTACGTCGTTGGAAGCATCAACAAGACCATATTCGAGCAACCAATACGGACGAGTTTATGTTGAGGGGCGGGACCAGTAAAAGAAGTGGGCCGAGACTGTATGTTTTGGTGGTACAGTGTGACTGAAATACGGCTATGACTGAGCGACCACATTGATGTCGCTAGCTCCACCATTTTTCGAACGCGTACTGTGCTCTTCTGGGCCAAATTCCGGTCCGCACAAGCGTCTCGACACACTTCGCGGCCGCGCGCGCTCGAGTCAGTCGAGTTTCCAGCGCCAAAGCCGACTCGATGTGGCTTTTCTATACAGTTTTCTCCAATTATTTTTAGTTTCCAGTTTCCAAAACCCACCTAGAGGCAACAGGTCGGCGACTGCGGCGCTGGAAACTCTTCTGACTCGGAAGCTCGCGGCCGCAAAGCGTATCTAGACGCAATTGCGGACCGGAATTTGGCCCCGAGAAGCAGAGTAAGCATATGCCTCAAGCTTCTGCTCTCGCTACCATGATAGACCGATTCAGTGATTCCTATAACCTTAACCCCTACATTATATAAAAACGAAAAAAGTCTGTAATTTTGCAATATGCGACACCTAACTTTGATTATATGAAAATGCTTCGTTATTAAGTAGGCGAATTCGTTCCTGCGTCTTTTTGCCTTGATTTCTACCTCGTTAAGTTTTTTTTTCTTGTGAAGTTTGTTTAGCATTCGAAAGCGCACTTTCTGCTCTTTCTCGAGCTACTCGTAGTTTCCCGTGTAACCCCACCACTTTCGAAGTTCAAATCAAATTTCAGTGTATGGTCGAAGCACTAAGTGTTGTTGAAAGTTTTGAACCGATTCCTGCTGGAGCGTAAAATCATTTAAAGTTGATGAATCACTTCACCGTTCTGGGCCTAGACGACAGCACCAAAACAGGTTCGCAAAGACTCTTCAAGAATGAACTTGGCATTTTTCTCAACGAAATGTGCTACTTTTGCAATTTATCCCTTGCACAGACTCTTTGGAAAACGCGTCCTGTGATTGAGTACTAAAAGAAGCTTTCTATTCAACTTTATTTATTTATGTAACGAATTCAGGAATCATGTTTTAAGGAATCGAAAAGAGTGAAAGTCGATTTAGGAAAAAATCGATAATTTGTATAACCAATACTTCCGAATAAGATATCCCCAGTAGTGAAGAACCTTGCGATTCGCCGCCTCAAAGTCTTTGCATAACGAAGAAATTGCGAAAACTGTAGTTTAGTCAATTTTCACTGTTTTTTCACTAAAACTAATCAATCCAAAATTACTATGAAATTGTTGAGACTTCCGAAACGCGCCTTGCAGCATGCTATGCAACTGACTACATAGAAACACCTACCCTCGCTGGTACGAGCTATAATATGCTGAACACCATCGATGTGCGTCCAGTCTCGTCCCAGGTATGCTGTGGCCACTTCTGGAGTTAGAATGCGAAGTTCGCGCTTGTCTTCCTCGGAGGCTGAAATGAACAAAAATACGAAATTTAAGGCACATACTGACTGTTAAAGTTCGGGAGAGCATACTCACGATCTTCTGGTTCTTCTTCTTCGATGGGAGTCCCTAATTGTTCAAAATTGTTGAGGCCGAATGAATACACCTGATCGTCGGAAGTTAGCATAGTCCAGTATCCTCCAGCATAGATATTCTAAAACACCAGACAAAATCCATGAGCTCCCTCATTTCCCTCACAAATGCAGACCCACCTTTACGAAAACAGGCTTCCTCTTCTTATCAACCAGCACAAGGACTAGAGATTTCCCATCCTCATCCACCATATATTGAGGCCTGATTGAACCAGCCCTCTTGCTTCGACCTAGCTGGCCCATTTTTCCATCTCCAAACGTCAGCACCTTGCCGTCATCTTCCAACATCACTAGGTGATTCTCACCAGCAGCAATCTAAATCCAAATTTCAATGTCCATTCTATGGCCCTTATCCAAACCTACACACACACCGCATTCTTACCTTAACAATGACCCTCTTCTTGTGGTGAATCAGCACCACAGGATGATCCTTCATCTTTGACAAAAGAGGATGCACATTGATTTCGCCACTAGTATCCTTAAAGCAATTGTAGAGGATTTGTTACCTGTCTGAAAAATGATGTTATCGACTAACCCTCAGATTTCCCCAAACAACCACCGAGCCTTTGTCCGTCAGACCGGCTGTGAAACTCGCACCAGCTGCGAGCATGACAATCTGAAATACACACAATATGATTTCACTAGCGTATCAAATCACCCAAAAACCTCCAGCACCCACCTTTCCCTGTGATTTTATCTCTCCTGGAAGCTCAACTTTCGTGAATGTGTCCGTGCTTCCCTCAGGCTCCACTCCAACAGCCGGAACCGTTCCTTGCTCATTGATTCCACACATATAGACATCTCCATCAGCGGTCAGCAGAGCTGAGTGCACACCTCCTGCTACAACCTGGAAGTGCAGTTTTTAAATACAGGCAAGTAATCCGGTTGGTCACGAAAAGACATTCGAACAAATCAGGTCCTGAAGGTACACCCAAGAATGATCAGACCTTTCCCCCACTGTGGAGAGAATAGCGCGCTGATCAAAATATTACCCTTAGATACGCTCATATTCTCTAAAAAATAGATTACGATCACACAAAAAAACCGTCTGAGCCTAAAAAAGAAGATTCGAAGGCAGAGTTGTCTCAGAACCAATTTTCTAACAATTCTCAGCAACTTGTGGACCCGGCACAAGAAAAAAAGATTGATAACGGATGAGTTTCCGCTGTAATCCCTCTAAGGGGCCGAATAGAGTCCCACCGCTGGAAGGCGTCGCAGCATGCAATGGAGGACTATCGATCAAGCGGCACAGCACGATCGATTCTCCTCCGTTGCAAGCTGTCGCGCCTATCAGCGGCGGGAACCTACCCTTACAGCGCGTTCACCTTACTATGGTTTACCTTTTATTTCCCAAGGGCTTTTATAAAACCATGTGTTGATAACTGCAGGTATGGGACACATCATTGAAGATCCGTTTTCCAAATCCCCTAAACGCCTCAGAGGTTTACAGGAGATCTCCAAAAGTGTGCATTTTCATAGCTTTGTGAAGAGGAAAGGAGTACACGAATGGCCATTGTTCGAGCGTTCGAAAACAATTGTCTCGGGTGGAGCTCAAAACTTTTTTTCAAGGGGTCCCCTAAGGGTAATCTTCTAGAGGTAATCCCTAAACCTGAAACAACCACCCAGTTTGCTAGCGAAAACTGCCCACCTGAACAATCTGGAGTCCCTCGTCCTCAACTATATCCACCTTGCGCGGCTTCTTCGTAGTGGTCCTGCCAGGATGGCCCAACTGTTCACCTTCACCACAAGACAGCACTCGATCACCAACTTCACTTGGGACGAAGTCAGTGTACGACAGTCTCGGTTTTCCCTGAGCTGTCTCTAAAACATAGGCGTCAGCCTATGAATCGCTACAGAAAAAAAAGCAATGACTGCTCTTACTTCTTCCTCTCGGCGTTTTAGGTGCCTTCGCTGGTGTCGACTCCTCCTCCGGTTCCACATCAGCTTTGCGCTTACGCCCTCTACCAGTGGTTGGAGGTGCAGTCTAAACAACCTTGGATTGATGTTTAGAGGAGAATTTCAGAATACTCCTTTACTTCCAACTAGGTATTTTGCAGGTATTACACAAACAGGCCTAAAATAGGGAGTACAGCAATTTTTTTTCAGCAAATGAATGAAAAGAAACTACACTAATACTACAGGGGTCATAGACCGATTCGACGCACGCACCTCACGAATATCTGCTCTAGATGGCCATTCCAAATGAAATGTGCTTTACTAGAACTATTTTTGAACTTATGTCCGAATATGCCCTTTCACAACTGCCTAGAGTCACTATGAAAGATGTTATGGGCGTTTTTCAAGCTTCGCGGAAAGGTAAGCGAACGCATCAGTCAATTTTTAGGGTGTTTTGGATTTTTTTAAAATTTTGCTCAAAACTTGCATATGGGGGGAATCTAGGAAGCTGAACACCAATCTGAGGTCCCTTTGTCAAAATTATTAGGATAACTGTAGGTTACGATAAGTACCATGCCACCTACCTTTACAACTCGAAAATCGGCAGATGGACACCAAATTCGTGCTCAGCAACAGCAGAAAAACCTTCGCATAGAAGCTCCGGGAAAATCCGAGACTTTTGCCAAACTCCCGTATACCCACCATAATCCACAGTTGCTCTCCGAAATCGATGAACGGAGCTCAGATTCGCGTTAAGCACTCATGCACTCCAAATATCCCCAGAGATATAACGTAGTATTCCGAAAATCTACGAAAGTCGCGTTTACCACTGTAATTTCCCCTAAAGCTTTGAATGAATCAAGTCAAAGACTTCGAAAAACTGAAAAATTAACCTCAGATTCGTGATTGGCATTAAAAAACCCGGGATAAATTTAGGTCCAATATGGAATATTTTGAAAACGCTTTCAGAACCGCCCAACTGTTATAACCAAACGCTCAACCAATAATTTGTACAAAACAAAAAACGCTAGTAGCCTGTTCATAGTTCGAAGAAAAAAAAAAGGCCTCCACCCAAACTTTGCCCAGGAGGGTTGTTTTGGGCTCTGAACACCACTATGAGGCCCATTTCCAGTTTTTTCTTTTGAAAGATAACTGCACGTTTTGGAAGGTTTTGTTCAAAGCTATCGCAGGCATCTCCAAGGGGCATATTCGGATTCGAAGTCCGAAAATGCTACTAGAAATGTACAATCCATTTAGAATGGCCACTTTGGCTAAAAGTACTTCCCTTGCGAGAAGGAATATTTTCTTCAAAACAATCACGTGATCCTCGTTTTCCTTGAAGTAAACGCAGTGACCTACTACGGCAAACATACCGTAACCCTTCACAACTGGAAATGATCCGTGCTCAGCCCTCCTAATAACCCCTTGCCGAAAATTGGACGCGAGAAACACAGCACTGCAGAGAATCCTTCTACATACAGTCAGTACGAATCGCATCGATACTTTGCGTTCCTTATTGTGTGCTGACGCAAACTCGGTGCACATTCTTGTGTTTAACTTAAAGGAGCCGAGTTTGCGCCAACGCATAAAAAAGATGCGAAATACCGTGCTTCTCTGGACCGAATTCCGGTCCGCAATTGCGTCTCGACACGCTTTGCGGCCGCGCGCTTTCGAGTCGGAAGTTTCCAGCGCCGCAGCCACCGATCTGTTGACTCTAGATAGGTTTTGGAAACGGAAAACTGAGAAAAATTGAAAAAACTGTATAAAAAAAACTCCATCGAGTCGGCTTTGGCGCTGGAAACTTTGCTGACAAGAGCACGTGCGGCCGCAAAGCGTGTCGATACGCAATTGCGGACCGAAATTCGGCCCAGAGAAGCACAGTACCAGTGCGATCCGTGCCGACTGTAGAAAATCTCCGTATGTCCAGAATTTTTAATAACCGGCCAAAGCAACGCTTAGTACAAACGAGATTTTTCTAGACCTAGGGTCAGCCGACACTGCAACCGGACCCAACGATGTCAGAGGGGAGGGAGTCGTGAAATATCCGGCCAAAAAAACCTGTAAGATTGATGTTTAGGGCGTGAAAATTTTGTACTAAATTCTCACCTACAAGGGAGGAATTCTTAAGAACTCCCAACATTTTCTAAAAATTCTGAGCACCAAGGGTAGGGGTCATCGCTCCGCAGATGTCGGTCGCAACGCCCCATTGAATCCTGACATCACCTTATCTAATAGGGTTTGACATCAGTTCACGATTGTAAAACCTGATAAAACTATGGGTCCTTTCGCAAAAAAAAAATCCCTAAAATGGTCACATTTGACCTCCTTCAAGAAAAACTCAGAAAAAACATAACTCTTTAAAATGTCTAACAAGCACACAAACCGCTCACCACATCGTTAGCATGACTGTTTGCTACGGGCACAGTGCTCTTCCGAGCGGAACGAGTACTTCGTCGAGGCATAACCGTGGGTAAGCAACCACTTCACACACAGCAAGTGTAGGAATCGATTTGTGAAACAACACCCTAATGACAGATTCACAAAGCTCCCATTTCTGTCTACGGTACATCATAGCAGGGAAAAATTATTGAGAAAAAAACTGTGGCGTTGCGATTCTCGTGTACACAAGTGCACCGCTACCGTAATCCATAAACAATGGAGTTGTAGATTCGATCACTTTCGATAGTTTCGTATCAGCGTATTCCCTTACGATTTCTCGGGATCAGCGTAACTTTCGCCTTAAGGAATGTTTTTCCAATGCGTCCTCTACATTATTACTATTTCATATCGTACGAATTCTTTCGCACATTTGGAAAGATCATGGTTGCCCCTTTTCTTTTCGATTTTTTTCTTATTTCTGACAACCCTTCCTGGGAACTGTACGTTACTACCTTAAAATCACCTAGATAGCGGTTTTGCTTATTTCAATGCTTTGAGCAGTTACCACTTACAGGCTTAAAGAGGTCACAACTGAATGGCTATCTAGAAGCTTTACACGGATCTCAGGTCTTGTCGATTTTCGAAAATGCATGGCATAGTCCGGGTTGGCTTGAGAACCCAGTACACGAAAGTGAAGGAGCTGCAGACGAATCAGACGCTAACACGCGACGCACTCAGCGGAAATTCGCTGCGTTTAGGTCATTACTCTCTTCAGGCCCTCGAATAAGGCGCTCAACGCAAGCGCAAGACATGCGTAAAAAAGTCTTCATACTCCACTGACCCGCCCGCGCGTGTCGTGCTGACGTTGGGGAGTGTAAATAGCGCCTGCACGCGCTCGGTTTGTGGATCGAATTCTTGAAAAAGGACAGAGCCTAGAACGAGTCAGGTCGGCTATACGCGACTCGTGAAGTGCTCCACAGACATGTCCGCAGCGGCTTGCGGGGTAAGATATACTTTGTCGCTGTAATGGGCGACAGACATGCAATCTAGCCCAAATCGCGGCGGGACTCGCATCGGAGCAACGGTATCGGTCGTCGTAGGAGCAGCCCATGCGCATCTGTCGCGGGGGCTGATATACTGCATATGAGCCGAATCCTGTCGCTGTGCTGCGCACTGCGACACCGACAGGTTTATGGCCTAGTGCATACTTCCCGCGACAATGCATATCAGCAAAATCGATTTTCGGTAGATTTGTATGGCAAAAGGGGTCCGCAGAGTTGAAGTCGCGGCGTTGCTCGCAGCGACGAACAGCACTGCGTGATGTAAAGGGGTTTGCAGAGTTGCAGAGACCGGCGAGTGGTCGCCGAGCGTTAGCCTTGACGCGGCGACAGAAATGTTCCGAAACATTTTCGTCGCGGCGTCAACACACTCTGCGGTGCCCCCTCTTCGCCCGTAACGCTGCGTCGGTCGCCCTCGTCACTGAATGTGATCGATATTGCATCATCCAGCAATGTTCGTCGCTGCGAGCAACGCCGCGACTTGAACTCTGCAGACACCTCAATATCGATTACATTCGGCGACGATGGCGACCCACGCGGCGTGAAGGGCGACGAGGGGGCACCGCAGTGTATTGAGGCCGCGACGACCCTACATCACTGCCAGCGAGCGGCAACCGACGCCGCGAGGATAATGTTTCGAAACATTTTTGTCGCCGCGTCAAGGCTGACGCTCGGCGAACACTCGCCGGTCTCTGCAATTCTGCAGACACCTGAACACTATATCGCGTCGCGGAAAGTATGCATTAGGCCTATAGGACGGGAGCTCCGCGACAGGCGGTCGTTGTCGCTGTGCAGAGCAACGCGACCGTGCGTCGCGAACGTATACCATACTCTTTCCGCCGCGCCTATCTCGTTCGTCGAATCAATCCAGTCCGAGGCTCATCCTTTTTCGTGTACTAGGTCCACAAACATGCGTTCTAGCAACGACAGGGAAGCAGAAAAACTCAGCGGCTCATCCTTTTTTGAGGTATTGAATCCACAAGGCTGTAAGGTTCAGTACAATGTGTATTTATCAACTACACCAACCAAAAATCAATATGACTCAGGTGAATTCCTCTCGCGGCATGGAGTATAAACCCAACTTCAAGCTTTGATATAGTCTGGCAAGAAATGGGAGGCGCTTAGGAGCAGTTCAGCTGGCTAAATCCGTCGCGCGCGGCACTCTAGCAACGACGAGAACATAGAAGTTCCGTGTATTCCATCAACAAATAGTGCCGGTGTACAGCTTCGCGGGTCCGTTCGGCTCGCAATGTCCCTCCCTATCGATTTAATACGTGATGAGACCTTGCCAAAACTTATCTAAACTCGTTATCAGTTAAATTGGCTCTCAATCTCCAGTGAACTGTGAAGATTCGGTACAGAAGCAGATAGTGATAAGAGGCGGAATGTTCGCCTCTATCGGCCAATCGGCAGAGCTCTCTCCACCCTCAAGACCTTGTTTATTGGCCGACCGAAAAAACAACCCCGCCCCGCACTCCTACCTACCCTTGTACCGATAATTCCTTGTAGTGCATTCACCAAAAACAATCCAGCTTTGCGAAACTGCACTCAAAATTCATCGTTTTCTCCACCAGGTATGAAGTTTACGCCACTTCTAGCAATGTAATGCGCTATTAATTACCACGATTTGACCCTTCTCGTCTAGAACGTTGCCCCCTATAAAGCAAAACTTGTCGTGTATCAGCAATTCGTTGGATAATACTGTGGGTTGACTCCTCCCAATGAATATGTACTATCTTTCCACAACATGAATCTACTTCCGATGGAGAAGTACACCACCTTGGGGGTCTCAATAGGTGTAGGCTGAACTCTCGCCCGTCGGCCACGACCTCTGGGTGTCTTTGGCTCTAGTTCTTCCGGTGGTGGCGTAGGTGACTTCGCTTTTTCTTCTTCTTCTTCATCTTCCTTCTTCTCTTCAGACGTGTCCATTTTCTCCTCGGCAGGTGCTTCATGCTGAAAGTGTGAGAAAATTAAGCTTTTCATATGAAAAGAATACAAACATGATCTGGACAAACTTACCTCCTCCATCTCTGCATCTTTAGCTGGTTCTTCAGCCGGCACCTCTGCCTTTTGATCATCTGCAGGTGGAACCTCCTCTGCCTTTTGATCATCTGCAGGTGGAACCTCCTCCTTTTTCTCTTCCTTTTCCTCAGGGAGCGGTGACTTCTCCTTTACCTCCTCTGGTGAAGACTCCTCCTCTTCCTCTTCTTCGGCTTCAGCCGCAGGCTTCGACTCTTTGACGGCGTCTTCAGCTGGTTGCCGTGTCCCTTCGGCTTCTTCAACTGGCGGAGTCTTTTCCTTGTTGTCAACAAGAGGTTGTGCTTTTTCCACAGTTTCGGTAGGAATTTCGAGTTCTTCAGCAGTACCGCTTATTTCGATCACAGGTAGAGCAGGAGCATCTCCAGCTGCTGATGGTATCTCAATGTCAGGACCATTGTCAGCTGCAAGCGGTTCCGGCGCCTTCGATGGACTTGTCTAAAAAATGTATATTCAGGGAACTTAAAATTTCATACAGAAAGGCAAAATTAATGGTTTTTAGGGGGATCGAAAAAATTTTGGCTGAGGAAAGGAAAATTTGTAAAATTGGGGAGGAGATCGTAAAAATTTTCGTCAAAATTTTCGCTTAAAAGAAAAGGATAGTAAGAAATATTCGAAATAGTATCATACAAAATATTTTCAGAGAAGAAAATCACCTCCATCATATTGTCCTCATCACTCCTAGCCGCTTCGGGTTCAGCCGCCAGTGCCTCCATTGGTAATGGGGCTTGACGCTGAAATTGACAAGTATGAAAACTTGAAATTCGCTACTGTTGGCACGGATCGGACTGGCGCTTTGCATTCCTTATTGTAGGTTGGCGCAAACTCGGTGCACATATGCTATAGCATATGCGCACCGAGTTTGCGCCAACGCGCAAAAAGGAGCACACAATATCAGTGCGATCAGTGCCGACTGTACATCCGGATGTAATTTTTAGGACAGGCAACATCGCATGGCGTAGTTGAGGACTTGGAGAGCAATCTATCTTTTCTATTCAACTCCTCAGAAAAAAAAAGCAAGTTACTTGTAACATAAAAGCCCGATGACAAGTTACTTGTAACATATCTGAGCGATGTAAGTTACTTGCAGCTTTTGTTGTGCCATTCAAGTTACATGTAACATATCGGAGGCGCATTGCACGCGATTTCCTGAAGATATGTTGCATGTAACTTGAATGATTTCAAAATAGTCGCCAGTAACTTATATCAGCTTAGATATGTTACAAGCAACTTGCTTTCGATTTCTGCGAAGGATACTGCGGGCAGTACGCCTCCGATATGTTACATGTAACTTGAATGGCACAATATAAGTTGCAAGCAACTTAAATCGGCCAAGACGATATTTCCAACGGGGGATGTACGACGCACTCGCGGGGTCAGCCTTACGACTGGCGTTGCGGTTGGTACAATTGCCCAGGTTTTAGGTACTTGACCCCACATCAGCATTGAAGGCCCCGCACAGCATTTTTTGCGTAGTGTGAGGTCTGGGACGCGTTCTCTGCGTCGCGTGTCGTCTGCGTCACGTGATGACCAACCATAGTGAAAATTCAAATGTAAGTTGCATGTAACATAAGTGTAACTTACATCTAATATAAATTTAGGTTGCATGTAATATAGATACTAAGTTACTTGGGACATTCAAGTAAGTTACCTTTATATTACAAGTAACCTGTTTTGATTTTACTGAGTCTGCCATGCGTTCTCAAAATCCGGAATCAGACCCGTCAACGGACTTCAGCGGAGTGAGCCACGATCTTCACCTCTTCAAAAACAACTTTTTTTCCGGTCGGGTTTTACATGAAATTGACTATATCGTTACCAGATTTTTCGCCATTCTTGCTGAAATAGGTAATAATCCTTCAGTTCAGAGCTCTCTACTGTTAATTATGACTTGTTTCACGCATGTCTATTCATTCTTTGAACGAATTCTTACCGAAGCTGGTGGAATAGCAGGAGATTTAAATAGCTGCGTAATCGTCAAAATCAATACAGAATTGTCTACAAAAATCTCATTTGAACAGGCAAAAACTAGATCCGCGAAAGTACGAGGCAATTTTTTCGAATTCGTAGAGAGCGCCCCTAAATTGACTAGAAAACATTAAATAAAACAGCTTAACTATATCATGTGACGTTTTCTTTTAGGAATTGTGTTGCGAGTTAGAAAAACGTAGAGGTGTGCGAAGCTTAACAGAGAGTGCTTCACGGAAAACCTCTCCCCTAAATGGTCATTTTTTTCCTATAAACAAGACACAATGAACAATTTTTCAGACCTACGGCTTATAAGGGAAGTATTTAGAGTGTCAAATGCATCTGCGAAAACGACTAGTACTATTAGTATCTCTTGTGGCTCAATAGTAAAACTGCGCAGTATACCGCCCCGAGCTGCAAGTCCCAAGAAGTTACAAGCTTAAAAAGGTGGTTTTTGTGCTTTTTGTACCTTCCAAAAAAAACGTTAGTCTTCGGAAAATCCGGAAACGTACCTCATGAATGTGTTAAGCGTCCAAAACTACTCTTCTTAGCAAAATTTGAGCGAAGGCGCATTTTCCATGCTTTGTCCAAACTGACAGCCTTTTGGACGAGTACAGTTACGGAGCTTCGGGGGCGGAATATATTTTAGCGTTGGAGCGCGTTTTCTTCCCGTCCCTTTAAATTGGGTGCTGGTTCTGCTGGCCCAGCCGCGATCTGCACGTGTATGATTAATGTGTTTAGGGAAATGGTGGATCTTTGAATTATTATTAGGAAAAATACCTCAATTTTATACGAATTGTAACGATTGAAACTCCGGATGGGCGAATTTTCGAATGCGTTCTAAATTTCACGCACTACGGGGTTCCGACCCCTGGCCGAAAATCAGAGAAACCTTCGTGCAAATGCGAACTTAATACTGAATCCAGCACATCGCAAGCGCAGCGGCTCAGACGACACCAAAAAGACAGTTTCGTTAACGCATAGCCTCTGATCTCTCATGTTATCCTACGAACTGTGACAACTGTTATAATAATACTACAAAAGAACGTAAGTAGAAGCTTCAGAGAAATGCTTGGGGCTACCTTCCAGGAACTTTGAAGAGCAAAAATGCCCTTGGCTCAAATAAACATACTGGAGATGAGCATCAAAAAGGATTCACATCCATTTCAAAATTTCTCCACTATCGGGATCTTCATAAAATTTAATACGTAAGCCAAACGTTTCTTAAATTTCCCTAAGGGGTTGTAACTCCGCGTGGGCAAATCTTTGAAGTGGGTGCGAAAATTTTCTTCGCCCCCTCCCCTCCCCTTCTATCCGTATTTCAACGGCGCTATAACAGCGGGGCCACTGTGGTATCGCACCATAGCCCCCCCCCGCTAGGATAGTACCGCTTCAACCTACTCCAAGCTGTCAAACCACCCAAGGGTGTGGCAGTACAAGCGCTTATGTCTCGCAACATACGGTACGCATGATAATTTTGTAACTGAGAAGTAAATATTTATCTAACAGTGTTGCATTCAAAGTTTTCTTGGTTGAATTATTTTTCCTAACGGCATTTCCAAATACAATTCACATTTGGCCAAATCGTCTTTGCAGTCTTGTACACCTATTACCTATATACTGGTCTTTCTTTTGACATGAGCATGCATTTTCTGAAGAATGCAATGCTTCTGTCGTCCATCTTCTGATCGATGAAAACGGCGCGATAGTGATCGTGCAAGTGGTACGCGTACGGAAAGGCGCCCCAATGCCGAAATATTTTTAGCCCCCGAAGCTCCGTAACTGTACTCCTTTTGGACTTGTACGAATTTTTGGATGGGCGTTTATTTATACAAAATAGAGCTCTCGTAGCGTTTTAGAAAAATGTTCTAGATGTGACTTAAAGTTCTCCCAGAGTTTCTTTGGGGCGCTGATCACGAATCTGCGATTTTTTAGTCGATTTTCCAAAGTTTTCAGCTAATTTCGTTCGAAGCCTCCCAATCGGGGAAAATTTCGAGGAAAAAACGCCACTTCGAGATTTCCGAATTTCTACGATAGATATGTCTCAAAATCATTCTCTGAGGGTTATTTGGACTGCCAAACACGAATCTGGAGTCCGTTTATCGATTTTTACAGATTACGGTGGGTATACGGTAGTTTGATCAAAATCTC
This sequence comes from Aplectana chamaeleonis, assembly GCA_029168955.1. Lineage (NCBI taxonomy): Eukaryota > Metazoa > Nematoda > Chromadorea > Rhabditida > Cosmocercidae > Aplectana > Aplectana chamaeleonis. Next base: position 714,479 of record JAPDOI010000344.1, read on the forward strand.
AGATTTTACTCAAAATTTGTATACGGGGCTTACTCCGGGTGGAAAATTATAATTTAGCGTCCGTTTGTCGATTTTCAGAATACTAAGGTGGGTTTTGTCCCCTAAATGACATGTTACCTGCCGTAACCTACAGCAAACCTCAAAATTTCGACAAATGGACTCCAGATTCGTGTTCACCACCCTAGATTACCCCGCATACAAGTTTTGAGCTAAATCCGAGAAAAATTTTGGGAACTCCAAAAAATGCCTGATGGGTACCCTTGCCTTTTTGCGAAGCTTGAAAATTGCTCATGACTTGTTTGAACCCGCAGCTCGGGGCGAGATACTGCGCATTTTTACTATTGAGCCAGAAGAGATACTAACAATACTTGTCGTCTTCGCAGATGCGTTTGACACTCTGAACACTTCCCTTGTTAGAGCTATTTCTATGCAATCTTCCTTCTTTCTCACACCCTGACCCTCGCCAGTAACTTAAATCGACCAAGACGATATTTCACTGAGAGGATACCACGCACTCCCGGGGTAAGGCCTAGGCCAGGCGCTGCTGTTGTTTCAATTACCCAAATTACTTTTATAATACAAGAAAATTGTTTTCATTTTTCTGAGCAGTGCCCCCCACCGCTAAGATAGCACCGAAAACCCTCAAGTTAGAAATCTCCACCTAAAAGACTATGTATGTACCTGGTGCAATTTTAGGTTATCACGAGTGGGCTAGTTTAAGAAGAGGAATAGAACTAATCGCAAGTACAGGAGCTTCCAAGGTAGATATCTTAAGGAAGCTGATTCAGTAAGGCTATTTCGTACGTCTACGTCTGTATCTGCATCCGAAATTGGGACAAACTGACTACATAGGGCTCTTGGAGTCTATTATCACTACAGATACCTACCCTGTTGATTACAAAACTTCATTTCACATGAAAAAAATTAAAGGGAGCATAGGAATTTCATTTGAATTTTCAATTGAAAGACGCGTAGTCCTCCGATTATTTGAATACAAAAACGATTTCCAGTTTTCATGAGTAACCAGACACAAGCTTTCCCGACTTGCGGATAAGATTATAAACTGTGGAGAAACTAGGAGAAAATTAGGTATGAAACTAGGTGGGGGGGGGCACTCAAGATTCATAATAAAGTGATTGATATGGAACCTTTTTAACACGCTTCTAACACGTGATACGACACGTTTCTAACTAGCTATGTAGAATATCTCCATTCTCTGAATGAATTTTGAGTGCCTCCCCAACCAGTTTCAACCCGAAAATTACACGTAGTTGAAAGAAACAATAACAATTGACAGAGTGTCCAGTGAAAATTTTGCATATATCCCTTTTCGATATGAGAAAAAAAATTAACTAACTTTTAAGCGAAATACTATTATTATTATGAGATTATGAGAACAACATAGTGTAAGAATATCAAGGCTAAAGCCGCTCAAAAAAAAATCCCGAGAAAAAAATCGAGGAAAATGTTGTACCTCGAATGAAGTCCTTATGGGAAGATCTCCGGCTTCTCCTGATTTGCTTTCGGCATGGTAGTAATCCATATTTCTGCCTAAAACTGATTTACATATCATTGAGAATAATTTCTCAGGAAAACTATATATGTGTTACTATTTGACCAAAAATAGACAAGAGCTGTTTCTTGAAATTGAATGAGGAAGTGTAAATAACTTGGGAAAATAATAAAAAATTGCACAGCTGATTTAACATTTTCTTTTTGAACAACGCTTGTTAAAACTGTAAACAGAGAAATGAACAATGTCTACTCGGTGGCTAAAATTGATACTTGAACAATTCAATAATTTCTAACACAATTGAAGCACGAAAAATATGTTTGAAACAAAAAATTAGAATTTCGTCTTTTCACCTCCTTGCTGCAAGAAAAAATGCCAAAATAAGAGATTCCCGTGTTTTTATAATGAGAATGCTTGGTGAATTTGAAGAAACAAATTATCGTGGAAGAAAAAACTATGAATAGGATAGAGAATAATGAAGAAAACGGGCAAATAAGCAACAAATTTGGAGATTTTCGCAGCTACGCCGAAAAATTGGCATCGTGCCAGAACTTGAAGCGGCGACAAAATTGGCGCGCGGGGTGAAATTCTAGTTGGAGCGCGGAATCTTCCAGTCCCTGCCCAAAGTCGTTCTTGCATAAGTTTTCGTTGCATAAATGTTTTATAACGGTTTTTGGTCATTAACACTACATGGTCTTACAATTTCTGGGACGAATCCTAGGTGAAAATCGAGTTCTCCGGCTCAAGAGCTGTTATTAAGGCGAGAAAATGTTCGTTCTAGTCATATTTGAGTAACTAAAATTTGATAAAGCAAAAAAAAATCGAAAGTGCTTAACCACCGGAGGCCGGCTGGCGCAGCGCGTGTGACGCAAATCTGCGGCGCGCGCGTTTGTGCGATTGGAGCACGATTATACACTCGATCAAAATCGTATACAGGTGAGAGAATGTGATATACAGGCGAAGCGAAGCCTTGCTCTGCTTAATACACTACAGATGAGCCTCGGAAAGTAAAAACAATGCAATACGTGGTATAAACACTAAATTTCACACTTCTCTAAGGTTAAGGGGCGAAACTAGTCTAAGCTCTTCCTATTACAGAAGCGACATCAATAACAAGGGATGGTTGCACATATAAGGTGGAGTTTCGAGATGCAAGTTTGATATGTTCAAGGGGGAGGACAGTGCTCCAATATTCCATACTCAGAATCTGCTAAGTGCCTCAGATATTCACAGGAGATTTGCAAAAGTGGACATTTCCATAGCATAGCCAACAGAAAAGGCGTACACGAATGACAATTTTCAGGGCGTTCAAAAAAAAATTCTCGGATCGAGCCTAAAAATCGTTTCTGGGGCTTGTTTTGGGTGCTAATTACGAATCTGAGGCCCACATGTCAATATTTGAAAAATTTCATCTGACTCGGTCCGCAGCTTCGAAGTGGGTGAAATTTTGCTGCTCAAACGCGACTTTTGACGATTTCGAGAATGCTACGATCAAATCGCCTCAAAACTTGTACATAGGGGTTATTCGGGCTGTCTCACACTCCAAGTCTGGCGAGGAATGGACCCCAGATTTGGGTTCAGCGCCCTAAATAACACCAATTTGAATGTTTTGCGCCAATTCCGGATTTTTTCTGAACGCTCCGAAAATCCCTGATACTTTACTTTTTGTGACGCAAATGTGAATGCCATTTTTGAAATCCGCGCAGTTAGTTAGCCAATTTCAAGCGCAGGTAATTTATTTTCTGTCACAGACCTACAGCAACGACAACATGGTTTTCCGAATCGCCACCGGAAGATGGCAAGCCTCCCTTGTAACGGAACCCACGAGACCAATCTTAACAGCTGTTGAAAACTAGTATTGCTCCTCTGCTGTGCTCGGTTTATCTTTTCGAGACGGTTCCCCACTGTCAAGTAGTAGAATGTGAAAAGCATTGAGCGAATAAGGAATATTAAATGTTGTCTAATGAATCGTTTTTCATGCCCTTCCTAAGGCAGTGAGGCTTAGTCCCTCTCAAAAGCTCAGAGATTACGAGTAATACTGGAGCTCTGAAGGGTAAGGGGTGTAGTTCATGAGGTTTTGCTCTGCAGAAATGTTTCTCAAAAAAAAACCATCAATCGAATCACCCAAGTTCCGCTTGTCTATCCAAGTTTGATGTTGCTACAAGCGTGATTTATTCCTAAGAAATCCGATCTCATATCTAGTTTTCTGAGGTTGAAATGTATCGAACTCAAGACGGACTGTGATGATGGAGAAGAATAATCAGACTTTCTGCTAACAGGCAGGCTAGAAAATTTCCTATACTTCTAGGACTGATTAATGACGGTGGAATGACCTTGCATGAGTGGAATCACTTATTTGAGAATTGGAAGAAAATGTTCTCCTTAAATCAGTTCAAAGGACGTTATTAATGGTCTGTTCTATACACTTTTAGCTCCTCATATGCTGTTGAGATTGGTCTCGTGGGTTCTCACAGTGATGTTGCTTCTGAAATAGGAAGAGCTGAGAGTAGTTTCGCCTCTTAACCTTAGAGAAGTGTGAAATTTAGTGTTCATACCATATTGTATTATTTTTACTTCCCGAGTTTCGTCAGTAGAGTATTAAGAAGAGCTAGGTACACGTTTCGCCTGTATATCACATTCTCTCGCACATACGGGATTTTGATTGAGTGTATAATCGTGCTCCAATCGCACAAACGCGCGCGCCGCAGATTTACGTCACACGCGCTGCGCCAGCCGGCCTCCGGTGGTTAAGCACTTTCAAAAAAATCGCATTTTTGATATCTTTAGCAGCTGCTGAAGTTTCTAGTGTCGCAGAGGTTCTAGGCATCTGAAAATTTTTGAGTGTGACGCGATTCCCAAAGATTAGGATTCTAATACAATGTTTTTGTTTGAACTCCAACTAATTTTCAAACCAAAGGACATCGGTCCTTCAATATATTTGCTTCTTCATAGTCCATGTAATCTTCATCCCATTATCATATCGCTTTCTCTCTCTCTCTCTCCTCTCTCTCTCTCTCTCTCTCTCTCTTTCTGACTCGTCTATCTATCTGACTCTCTATCTGACCATATTTTCTGTCCCTATTCGTCATAACGGGTCTGTGTTTCCGTTTGTCTCTGTCTGTCTGTCTCACTGTCCATATGTTCTCTGACTATCTATCTGCCTATAAGCGTGTGTCTGTTTGTCTGTCTGTATGTGTGTCTTTCTGAGTTCCTGTCTAGCTCTTCCTCTGCATCTGTCTTTCTCTCTTACTCCCTATCCCCTTCATATTTCTCTCTCTCTCTCTGTCGCTCTCGCTCTCTCTGTCCTCCTTCTCTCTCTCTCTCTCTCTCTCTCTCTCTCTCTCTTCCACTCCCTCTCTCTCTTACTTTCTCTCTTTCTGACTCTCTGTCTATCGCTTTTTCACTCGATGCCTATCTTTCCTCTGTTTCCCAATATCTCTTACTTTCGCTATCTGTCGTTATCTTCTCTCTATCCGCATATATCTGTGTTTGTGTATGTCTGCCTACCTGCTTGTGTTTCTCTCTCTCTCTCTCTCTCTCTCTCTCTCTCTCCTTCTCCTTCTCTCTCTTTCTGATTCGTCTATTTATCTGACCGTATTCTCTGTACCTATTCGTCATAACGGGTCTGCGTTTCCTTCTGTCTTTGTGTGTCTGTCTCTGCTGTCCATATGTTCTCTGACTGTCTATCTGCCTATATGCGTGTGTCTGTTTGGCTGTCTGAATGTGTGTCTTTCTGAGTTCCTGTCTATCTCTTCCTCTGCATCTGTCTTTCTCTCTTACTCCCTATCCCCTCTATATTACTCTCTCTCTTTCTCTCTCTCTCTCTCTCTCTCTCTCTCTCTGTCTGTGTCATTTTTAAATGCCCTTTCATCATGGGTATCTTTTCTATCTGGGTCTCTCCGTCTTTCTGTCCGTCAGTCAGTCATTCAGCCTCTCTATCTCGCTCTCTTTCTCCATCTGCCTCCCTCTCTCGCTCTTTGACAGTAGCGCTTTCTGTATCATTCTATAACTCTCTCCTACTGCTTCTCCGTCTCTATCTTCCTTTACACGTCTCTCTACTCTTTCTCAATCTTTCTCATCATCAATCTCTACTTCTCGTTCTGTCCTGCAATCTGTCCCTCCCTTCCTGTCTCCAATCATACCTCATTTCGTTTCTAGTTCTCTTTTACCGCTCTCTATCACTCGATCTCTCTTCTATATCTAACTATCTTTTCTCTCCGATATTCTCTATCTGTCTCTCTCTCCTCTCTCGGTGAACGTGTGGTTGTGACCCTAGACTTCAGCAGGGATTAAAGTTCCAGATAGGCCACCAAATATGATCTACGTGGTGGTCGGCGGTGGGATCGCCGGCGTTTGCTGTACAAAACGTCTTCTGGAATCGCTTCATAGCTCTGATAGCGTCATTATGATCTCCGCTAGTAAACGAGTTAAGGTGGTTTCCCAATGGAGATTGGTGAGTCTCATAATCTTTGCCTTACTGGATTCGATTAGATGCTTAATCTCAGGTTGGACAATATACGGAGCAGTTCGATGTGAAGGAGGACGAAGTGGTATCTGATGATCCTCGTTTTGTTTTCATTCAAGCAAAGGTTGTCAAGTGGGACCATAGGAAGAAGGTAGTCATACCTTCATCTTTATGGGTAAGAACGGCTCCTTACCGTGCCTCGGTTCAGGAATTGTTTCTCTGTGGCAGAGATGATCCAGTGAAGTATGATAGAATGTGTATTGCCACCGGAGCCAGGCCGATATCGCCGTTTACCAATGAAAAGGTGAGAATTTTATTTTACGGGTCCATCTGGCACAGGAATATTCCGTGTCCTTGAAGGTGCTAACCATCCGGGACACAGAATCAGCTGAGCAGCTCCAGCGTCGTCTTAAAGGTGCGAAACGAGTGGTTGTAGTTGGTAATGGAGGGATCGCGACGGAAGTTGTGTAAGTAAGTGCTGATCTTTTTGTGGAAGTAGCCTTTTAAGTTGAAAAGAAACTTGGATGTAACTTTTTCAGCTTCGAGCTTAGAGGCTTGAGCATCACCTGGATCATACGAGATGACTCGATCTCATCAGTGTTCTTCAGTCCAGCGATTGCAGACTTTTTCAAGAAGCGATTGGAAGCGGGCCGCTGTCAAGGTCTGCTATTTGATGGCGCCATACAGGCCCTAAGCTTGGTTAAAGGCAGTGTTTACGAAGAAAAAGTTGCACGTTTTTTTTGGCTAAAACGTAAGCATTGGGTCCCTCTAAGAAGATTAAGAACGGAAGTGCGACGAAAAACGGCCGGTAAGTGGGTGAAAATCTCGTGGGCCAGCCAACCCATTGGGCCACTCCGCCCACGTCCTATAACAGTTGCCCTGAATTCGTGGTTAGATGAGCGATGGTTTCCGATCAAAAGCCCCGTTCTTCCCTTCATTCTCAACTTCTCTCTTTACTCAGGTCAGCTCGCACACATCGGCTGCAAAATACGGGAGTTACTGTGCTTATCTGGGCCAAATTCCGGTCCGCATTTGCGTCTCGACACGCTTCGTGGCCGCACGCGCTCGAGTCAGTCGGGTTTCCAGCGCCAAAGCCGACTCGATGTGGCTTTTTATACATTTTTCTTCAATTTTCCTCAGTTTCCAGCTTCCAAAACCCACCTAGAGTCAGCAGATCGGCGGTTGCGGCGCTGGAAGCTCTTCTGACTGGGGCGCGTGCGGCCGCAAAGCGTGTCGAGACGCAATTGCGGACCGGAATTTAGCCCAGATAAGCACAGTACAAACCTCGGACAACTCGTCCACAATGCTTCCCTAGATAAATTTTAGGGACCGTAACTCCGTTTCCAGGGGGTCTTGTACAATTCCAGGGACACATTTGAAATCAGCATGGGACCGTTTTCAAGATAGGCAGAAAAACAGAAAAAGCGACTTTTTTGTGAACACTGCCTTTGACTTACTTGACTTAATCGGTTGGCTTTCGCTTGACGCGGTGATTCCGCATCTTCACCGAGGTGTGCCGTCCTAGTAGTCAGCCGTGTCCATTTTTCACGGTCTTCAGCCATAATTTGAACACACTCCATCCAGCTGTCACTATTCCATTTTCTGCGAAACGAAAGATCGCGCCTGAACTGTCTTTCGATGCCGAGTGACTTTAAATCCTCTTTAACCACATCCGTCCAGAACTTTCGCCTACGCCCAGGTGGCCGTTTCCAGACAGGATTTGGAAGCATTTTTAAAGCGTGTTGTACGAGACGATCCGGCGTTCTTCTTAGTATATGCCCGAGCAGTCGAAGTCGACTTTCCATTGCTGCTTGAGATGGCGTTAGGAGATGCTGGCACCTCCCTCGTGTCAAGCGTTGATGTAGTGCGTCGATTTCCTTGTAAAGGTCTTCGTTATGGCATACACGCGGCCAGAAATATCCAAGCAAACGCCCAAAAAGCTTCCTATCCGTGCGATACAACCTTTCCATCTGCGTCTTCGGTGCTGCCCACGTCTCCGATCCGTACATCATGATAGGGCGAATAGCGGATAGGTAGACGCGCAACTTGACTTCCTTCGCGATGGTGGTAGACCACAAACACTTGGTTAGAGAATTAAATGCAGACGTAGCTTTCGCACATCGTTGTCGAATATCCGCTGCATAGCTACCATCGTTCTCCAGCAAACAGCCCAAATAACAGAAATCGTCCACCAATTCGATACGTTGTCCGTCCACACAAACTCCCGTTGAAGGCCTCTGAGAGACCCACATCTGCTTGCATCTGTCGGGACGAAGACGAAGTCCATAGGCTGCGGCATACTTCGAAGCGAGGTTCACAATCCTTTGCAGTTACGTCCGCAGGAAACTGTTCTGCAACTCTACGCATGATGTAATCAACGGCGAAGTTGAAAACAAAAGGTCCTGCAACGGCTCTTTGCCTTACTCCTGTTTTCACCTCGAAAGCTGACGTAAGTCCGACAGGTGTACGAACTGCTGCTGTTGTTCCTTTGTTCATGTCCTCGATTAACCGAACATACTTTTCCTGGACTCCATCTGCTCGCAGAGCATTGAGCAATCGATCACGATGAGGAGAGTCGAACGCGAACACTGCCTTTAAGGTGGTAAATAGACCCCTACGGTTTCTTCATGTTTTGACGACTCGTCTTCACTGATCGTGCTAGCCCCAAAATCACTTCCAATCGTCTCGTTCTCTCGCAATCGTTGACCAAGGTAGTTTTAGGTTTCGTCTTGCCATTCGATCACGATCACTGAGTCTGGAGGCAAATGTTCGCTGCTGACGCAGCTTATTGACGGTGTCGACAAAAACATCTGCCCATCTAACATGTGGCCTCTTTCGATGGCGCAAGCACCCAATTGGAGACCATTCAGCCGTTCTTCTTGCCCGTTTTTCGTCGGCTCTCTTCATAACGTGACCGGCCCACCGAGCTTTGGCGTTTGAGGCGTATTCCATTGGATCACGAAGACGGTATAAGCTTCGAATGTCTGATCTGCGTAGTTTGGCTTGATGTTGAGCGCGCCGGTTATACTTCAGAAGGTGGCTCTCGAGCGCTTTGTGGCTAACTTGCAAAGGTCTCGACGTGGACGCTGTGTAGGCACGTTTTTCTGTGTAGCAGAGCGCAGGGAGAACTGTTGAGTCGAACAGATGACCGCGAAGTTCTGGGTCAGCCAGTTGGTTGGTGGAATCTTGAAAACTGCCCATGCTGCTCTTTTTCTCCTTCCGAGTTTTTACTCCAAGTTATCCACGTTCATTGAGGGCCCCAAGTGCGCCTAGGAGTCTGTTATCGTGATCGGTGAACCATCTACCTCAATCTGAGTTCTTTGCGCCAGGCGGTGTTCATGAACTGGGTCCTCCTCCTATTGATCCGCAGTCCAAGACATGTGCCATTTCCGTCGGAAACTTGAAAAAAAAACGAGCTTGGATGATGCTACTTGAACGATTTTAGGTCACAAACCTGTCTTTCAAGGGTGAGAATTGGCAGGCTGGCGACTTAGAGGTGCTCTAGCAAGATCATTCAGGCTCGTTTTCGACGCTCTCGACGTCGGCTCTGTGGCACGAGTCTATTTATCTGGTTACCTTACCCATGCTCAGGAGGGTGTATGTCGCTTTTGGTCTTACTTTTGTGGCTGGATGAGTGTATAGGAGCGTACCGAGCTGCAAAGGTCTACACATTGTCCGGCGGCAGAAATTGCACCGTAATAATGGGGAATACAGGGCAGGCTAGAAGCTGCTTGGCCGCTCTCTATGCTTCATCGGAGCGACGCGACTTTTTCCGCTCGACTGTGCAGAGGCTTTGAGGCCCCGTGGTAGTCGGCTTATCGGCTGTAGGCAGTCCGGTCAATAAGCATCTACATTAGGCGAATCGTGTCTAAAAATCCACTTGTTGTAGCCGGACTGAGCCCGTGGCCGTCCCTTTCGATGCGCATGTAATACATTGCTTACTGAGGTGGGAATTCCGCTCATTGTGGCCGGACTGAGCCGGACGCAGTGCGCTCGAGTACGTCTGCATAATATTTTGGCATGCATTCGACATACGAAGGACACCGCAGGAACACCACGGCCGGAGAGGACGACTCAGTCCGGCCTTCGGAGGACTGCGTGGGGAGCCCAAATCACGACTCGCTACTCTTTCCACGTTTTTTTTTGTCTCCCAAACGTTCAGCTGAACTGAATCTGCTTGATATTGAAGATACTATTCCTGTGTAACAAACTATTACATCCTATATCCAGATCGAGCCAGCCAATGGGGAGCCCGAAGAGGCAGGCGTTTGTCTACTGTTTCTCTGCCACGTCCTTATAGGGGTCTGCATAGTTCAATTCGCAGCGACGAACACCGCTGGTTGATGCAATATCGATTACGGTTCATCTACGCAATCTCGCTCAGTCCGCAAAGTGCAAGCTGACTGCGAAAGCGTGCTGCGGCGCGGTTACGAGGATCCTCAGACAGCGTTGTAGGATCAACCGTGCGATTTTCGCCTTTTTCGCCCCTTCGAAAAAGGCAGAAACCGCTCGGGTGATCCGACATTCCTGTCTGACGATTTTTGAAACCGCGCCGCAACACGCTTTCGCAGTCAGCTAGCACTTTTCGGACTGAACGCGATTGCGTAGATGAACTGTGAGTTTAGCGGCGGGGGCGAAAGGCGCGGCGTGAAGAGCGGAGAGGGGTCGCCGCGTAGTGCTTCAAAGCCGCGATGGCCGTGCATCACTACCAGCGAGCGGCAACTAACGACACGACGATAATGTTTGGAAATATTTTTGCCGCTGCGTCAAGGCTGACCCTCGGTGACCACTCGCCGGTTCCTACCTACTGTGCGCGGATGGACTGACCTTTGAGCTCCCCACTGGCTGACTATATTGGGACAGAGAGTGAGTATAGGAGATGAGACCAATTTTTTTTCAAGGCTCAAAGAATGCTGGTGTCTTGAAACGCTTGAGGTATTCGCTGGATGGCCCCGCTGTGGAAACCGCTGCTCAAAGCGCTGCTGGTGCAGCCTTGGGTCCAGATTGGGTGTCTGCCCTTTCGTTTGAGGACTGTTCTCAGGTACTAAAGACGTTCATGTCATTCTGTATCCTACACGCATTTTTTTGTTCAGGATCGCACTGTGAATGTTATTCGTGGTGTCGAAGTGCAAGAGGTGGTAAATGTTGATGACGGCCTGAAATTGTCTCTCAGCAATGGTGGTCACGTCCAATGTGATCTCGTGATATGGGCTACTGGTGTGGTCCCTAGTGGAAGCATCTGGAAGGACTGGTGTGAAGAAGTTAGTCTGTGAATGGTGGTCATTTTGTGCCAAAACGACGGGGCAATGTTGCGAGGATTAGCTCGGACCCTCTTGATCGTCCCTATCCTCTGTGTCATTAATGGAATCGGTGAGTGAATCCCATTTTCTAGCTGCGGATCTCCGATGATGATGGAATTGTGGTCGACGACGCAATGCGAACGTCTGTCCCAGACGTTTACGCCTGTGGTGATGTGTGCTGCCCAGAGTGGAGTTCGCCGTCACCTTTCTGGAAACAGGTATTCCCACCTTGATCAGCTCCTGGCTCTGCTCAGGCGATTCTCGGCCCCGAGCCGCACCCAACAGGAACTGGAGCCACCTGATATGTTGGCTCGTTCTCCCAATCTCTGGGCCCATGCTGCTCACTTAAGGAGCCCGGCCAGCAACTGCAGTGGCCCAGACAGCAACAGAAACCGACTTGCAGATTGTGGACACGAGCCGAACTTTCAGGTGGCTCGTGGCCGAAAATCGCCATAGTGAAAGACGTAAGGGCTTTCCATTAAAGGCGGGACTGATTCAGATGAGGCTGTGGACGCAAGCGCGCCAGATGGGTGACTATTGTGCCAGATCGATGATGACAAATGGAGAGCTGGACGTAGATTTCTGCTTCGAACTGTTCACTCATACCACTACGTTTTTCGGGTTCAAGGTTAGACCTGTTTCCTTGGTGTTAGCGTTCTTCGCACTAGTGTTTTATTGCTTTGAAAAAAGATGTTGTTCAGGTGGTATTCCTTGGTGATTTCAAACCAGAGCGACAGCCTGATGGATGGTACACTATTGAAAGGTAATACCGGTGTACAATCGAACCTGGTGAAGTTGCGGACATTGTCTCAAAGGCAGTGTTAACGATGAACATCATATTCGAGTTCGACTGAAAAATGGGGATGCTCGGGAATGAGTTAAAGGTCGTGTCCACGATAAAAATCGTTCTCGAGTTTCCACCAGAAAACGAAGGTTTGGAGTCTGACTGTTTCATCAGTTAATAATGAATCATGAAAAATGCTGCGAAACATACAAAATCAGCTCTTCTTCTTGAAAGCCACATTTCAACGGTGGATGAGTTGCGCGGGCAGGGGCCTGCAGTAGACAGTGGCTCAAATGCGCCCCAATCCTAAAAATCAGCCGCGCTCGCGCTCCAGTGCTAATATAGAAGCGGACCAAACTGTTCCTCGGAAAACTCGGCCGCGAGCGGAAGGGCTAGCGCGAGCGGACTTCGGAGCCGTATGAAGCTCTTTCGGGCTCGTTTTCGTTCGTTATTTCGATACCAGTGGTCCAATAGGACCCTGAACTTTCGACTTCCGGCCAAAAACCAAGGACAAAATTCATCGTGGGCACTGCCTTTAACGATTAGTGAAGAAGCAGCGAAGAAAAACGCTCAGAATGACCTAACATAGGTGTTTCTAACGCAGTACAGGTTCAGGACGCGGACGAGCGTACGCGTCCTGCTAGTTTCCGTGAGCGCGCGCCAATGGCAAAATGTGCGCAAATCTACCTGGCTGAACGTGGCGGAGTTTCTTGACAGTTTCCATCAAAAACGTTCACGGCGCCACGAGCTCGTCAGTACGGAGGGCGGGGCGGGCTAAGCAGGCGTACTGGGCTAACGGAATCTTCACTTCGCGGCCGTTTTGATCTATTTATGGCCCGTTTCCGCTGCTTTCTTCGACCCTATCTCCTTCAGCAGCTGCTAGCATAGTGTTTCACACCGACAACTCGAAAATGAGATATATCGTGAACACTGCCCTTAATCGATTTGGAGCAGACTTTTGAATCCATGGCTGTTGCATAGTGTCTCATTGGGCCTAGTATTATTTCTGTCATCAGATTTTTGCCTTACAGGATCATCGAGGACAATCAATTCGTGCAGTGTGTGATGTATGATCATCGAGTTGTTGGTGCAGTTCTTGTTGGAGAAACTGATCTGGAGGTGCATAATATCCTTAACTGATTGAGGAATGGCAAGTGGTCGAAATGTGAAATGCCGAATATGTTTTCAAAGACCCCATCACGAGTCAGATGATTGCTATAGTTTTCAATTTGAAAGGAGTTTTTACCCGTTATCGTTCCCTAGCAGTCACCATGATGAAGACTGAACTTCCGGGTAGTTCTGAGAGCAATGCTAACCTCGACTTTTCAGGAAACTATTGAGAATCTCATCCTGAACAAGACGGACCTCGAGAGGATAGAGGAGAATTTCCTCGATCCGCAAATCGATATAGAAGATTATTTTGACTAGTTTTGTAGATTTAATGACAGATAATAAAGTTATAAATATTATGTCAACGTCAACCTAAAAGATAATCAGTGTACAAGTGGAGGGTGATGGATCAGCTAGCCGTTCATCGCCGACTCTTTTTCTCGGAAGCCATGCACCTCACAGTGGTTGAATCACCGCGAGGCGATGCACTTCTAAGGATCGTTTATACCTGTGCCGCCGCACGAAGGGATCACTGCACTGGCGGCATTCATGGCGCTGCTGGGAGACCATTTCTCAGGAAGTTAGCGAGGACAATGACTGAGAATATGGACCACTTTTTTTGTGATTCAGTTAATCGCTGAAGTGGCTGAATATTTTTTAGAAGACCGTTCTTCCTGCGGTTACCGCACATACCCTGGATAATCTGTATCCTGCACTCCTATTCCAAATCTCACAGTTGAGATGCAGAAACAGAAATATGATGCGGCGACAACTCAGAAAAATCAAAACAAGTTACTTGTAATATAAAGGCAGAAAACAAGTTACTCGTAACATATCTAAGCTGATGTAAGTCACCTGCGACTTATCTTAAGTCATTTAAGTTGAATGTAACATATCGGAGGCGCAACGCACGCAGTATCCCGCCGATATGTTACAAGTAACTTAAATGACCTGAGATAAGTCGCAAGTAACTTACATCGGCTCAGATATGTGCGAGTAACTTATTTTCGGCCTTTTATGTTACAAGTAACTTGCTTTCATTTTTCTGAGAAGTCATGACCACGCCCTTATTCTCTCGCTCTGAAGAGCGACGCCGTTCTGAAAGGTCCTTTTTGCGGGCATGTGTGCTGCGCTTAAAGGCACATTACGCCCTCAGATATGAATTTTTAGATTTCAATGTAATTGTGTAGAAGACCCCTCCTGTATAACACGTGCCGAATGCGAGATCTCAACTCCTCCAAATAGGCGCGATATAAGCGACCACCACAGGCCCGACCCCCTAACAGATTTTGGAACTCGATAGCGGCTAGATGGGTGAATGAATTCAAACAAGTCGTCGTTCTTCAGACCACTGCCCGGCTGTCTCCTTACCCTGGCTTGTTCTCGTGCAGCGACTGCGAACGAATAAAAGTACAGGCCTAAGACAACTCGTCCACCAATTTTCACCCTCATAATCTAGGCATCTTTGAGGAGCCATAACTCTGTTCAAAGGGGGTCTTGGACGATTCCAGAGATACCACTGTGATCAGCGTGTGACTCTCTCCAAGACAAGCATGAAATCTGAAAACTAATTTTTTGGCTATCCTGTGCCTTTAACCCATTCACGACCACACCTAATTTTGGGTGGCTGCACGTTCGGACCGTGTGCAATATTGCGTCACCGTATTCAGTGTCCCACCGGTGGGCCACTTTGCTCGAATGGCACGCCACCAAAAAATCAATTTTCGTTTTTTTTTGTTTATCGCACGGCTGTTGGCGTCAAAATCATGATGCCAAAGTTTGAGCTTCCATAACTCTTTCTTTTCAGAGAAATGACCTCCTAAAATTTTAGCTGTGTGGATAAGACCATCCACAAAGTCACGTGAGTTCGTTGAAATCTAGCGCTTTGAAACATTAATTAACGTAGATTACCATGACAGACATTCTTCTGTTCTTCAATTGACAGTAAATGCTTGGAGAAATGAGATATTTTTTCAGGTTTGCACAAATTTTTGCGTTAGCTACCCCCTCGCTCTTGCGGTCTATCGCATTCCAGAAGGAGTTTTTTGTAATTAAAATTTTTAGCATTCATTTTGGAATTAAGACGAAGAAAGAACTCGTCAATTCTCGTATTAACTGAGAATGCTGATGGAAATGACTTTTTTTGAGATCCTCGCCCATTTTTATCTCGGCCACCCCCTTCACCCCTCCGGTTCGGCGCCCTTTAGTGTTAGATTTCTTGTAGAAAACCTTTTTGAGTGTTCGTTTTTTTAACATTCGGACGTAGGAAATAGTTCATATTGGCTAGGAATGATTAGTTTGATAACCGTGTTTTAGATTCTCACTCGTTTTCTGCTCTGGCACGCACCCGTTTTTCTCGTCCGCTCCTTTCCAAGGCAGTTTTCCCCGACGTTGGAACCCCGACCTACGATGGTACACCAACCATAACCATGCAGGACCTCCAAAAAGGGACCAGGTCGTCTCTACATTGGTGATCTTTGCATAAAATATCTTCTGTGAAGAAAAAAACGGGCGAAAGAAAAGCCAATATGATATATTAAATAGTACTACCCAAATTCCGGTCCACAATTGTGTCTCGACACGCTTTGCGGCCGCACGCGATCGAGTAAGTCGGGTTTCCAGCGCCAAAGCCGACTCGATGTGGCTTTTTTATTCAATTTTCTCTAATTTTTCTTATATTCCAGTTTCCAAAACCCATCTAGAGTCAGCAGATCGGCGGCTGCGGCGCTGGAAGCTCTTCTGACTCGGGAACGTGCGGCCGTAAAGCGTGTCGAGACGCAATTGCGGACCGGAATTTGGCCCAGATAAGCACAGTATACAATCTGACCATTCTTAGAAGTAAGGATTGTTTTTCGACTAATGGGAAAAAAAGAAAAAAAATTTGCCATTATTGCTAATAAAAATGCGATCTGTACTTAGGTTGCGGTTTTTAACCTCGCCGCATTCGAAGGGTCAGATATATTGTGGTGGTGAAGCTGCAAGCGGACCACGAAGTTCATAGTCGAGTCTAGAATAGGTAAATACATTGACCATAAATAGGTTTAGAAATTTCTTCATGCGGGGGAGAAAACGATTTTCGAAAAGAGTGTCCCACCGGTGGGACACGCGGTCCACAGTGGTAGTCAACGCGTGTCCCACCGGTGGGACACGCGGTTGTGAATGGGTTAAGGGGCCGTTTCTACTCCTGCCGCCGAGCAGAGCGGCGCAGTGCGTTTCTGTAATATTGATTGCGCTGCGCGACACGATCGATATTGCACGATTGCACTTCGCCGCGCCCCTCGGCGGCGGAAGTATGAACGACGCCTAAAAGACAGCGCAGATACGTTGCGGATAACGCAATCTGAGAATCGCTTCCCACAAAGCATCATAGCATTTAAGCCAGCAAGGAAACGCGCAAATTGTTCCAAGAAGGAGTGATTCATTTGTTTCTGTTTCTTTGATTGATCAGTAGCATCAAACTACAAAAACAGCTGATAACATAGCTGTTTATACGATGTAAATACTTGAAAAAAAGCGATCGCTGCATCAAATGTGATCTTTCTTTGCTTCTCCAAATGGAATGCATATTCCTGAAAACAAGAGTTGAAAATGAATGAAATCAATACATTTGAACGACTTGTTGAACCTGCAGGGCCGAAATCATACTTTGAGCGACCCGCGACGTGATACAATGCTAACCATCAACATCGACCGAAAATCGATATGCCTGATATGCACTGTCGCTGTCGCCAGTGGCGGGAAGTATGATCCCGGCCTGAGAGTGAATTCTCACCGAATTCCCCCTCCCACTTGCCATTTTTGCACTTCATCATTCCATCGCCAACGACGAGGAAATGTCCCTTCTTACATATGATTAGGGCTGCGGTGCCCTCTGGATACGGAGCAACTGCACCTTCTGGATCGTAGCTGACTGTTCCCATGGAAAATTTTGCCGGTGGACAGTTCGCCTAAACGAGGCTACTTAGCATCTCCGAAAAGTTTCACAACAGAAATTAAGCTAATTTTCAATGTTTCCCTTACTTATTCTGACAAGGAAAGTGCTTAAAGCATTAAACGCATCTGCGACATATGTATCTCGTAGGCGCCATAGCTAAACTGCTAACAAGGTAATTAGCCTGAAACCACGCAGAAAAAAAAGTTATGGGTGTTTTTCAACCCTCGTGGAGAGGTAAGGCAATTTTCTAAAAAAATTTATTAGGTACAATTTACCGTGATGTTAAAAGGACATGGTGCGGTTGCGGTCACACACTGAAACTACGGTGGAAGACGCCTAATTACATTACCGATCGACAGCACAGTTGATTTTGAAAGTGAGTTACCATTTCTCTTCTTTTTTTTCTTGTTTACTTCGGCATTACTTTTGTTTCTGACTCTTATAATATTACGAATATGGGCTTTTCTTGGTGTGCGAGAGGGATTTGCCGTTTTTTTCGATTTTAAAACAGAATTTGAAAAAAAAGCACTTCGAAGCCCAAACAAACGGCTAATTCCCCTCACGCACTCAGAATAGCCCCTAATCGCAATATTCAAACAGTTAGAAACAAAATTAATGCCGAAACAAACAAGAAAAACCGTAACTTACAGAGTAAATCAGCTGTGCTGTCGATCGATAATGAAATTAGGCGTTTTCTACCGTAGTTTTAGTGTGTGACCGCAACCGCACCATATCTTTTTATTTTTAACATTGCGGTAAACTACGATTTTTAGGGTGTTTTGAGAAATTTATTTGGATTTTGCTCAAAACTTGTATGTTCAGGTACTGTGCTTATCTGGGCCAAAATCCGGTCCGCAATTGCGTCTCCAACCGCTTTACGGCCGCACGCGCTGGAGTCAGTCGAGTTTCCAGCGTCAAAGCCGACTCGATATGACTTTTTTATACAATTTTTTCCAATTTTGCTTACTTTCCAGTTTTTAAAACCCACCTAGAGTCAACAGATCGGTGGCTGCGGCGCTGGAAACTCTTCCGACTCAAGAGCGCGCGGCCGCAAAGCGTGTCGAGACGCAATTGCGGACCGGAATTTGGCCCAGAGAAGCACAGTAATCTAGGATGCTGAACACGAATCTGGAGCACGCTTGTCGAAATTCTGGGGTTTATTGTAGGTTACGGTGGGTGCCATGTCATTAAATGGGCAAAACCTATTTTATTAATTTGGAAATCAACAAATGAACATCAAATTCGTGTTTAGCACCGCGAATAACCCAGCCTACAATTTTGAATCAAATCTGAGACTTTGATCAAACTACCGTATACCTATCGTAGTCTATCGTAATCTGTCGAAAATCGATAAACGGAACTCAGATTTGTGTTTAGCACTCCAAATAACACCCAGAGAATGATTTGGAGCCACATCTACCGTAGCAATCCGGAAATCGTCCAAAGTCGCGTCTTGGTCAAAGATTCGGGGAACTTCAAACGAAATGAGTCTGAGACCATGAAAAACCGATAAGTAAACCTCAGGGCTGGGATTCATGAAAGGCAAACCACGGTTACGGCTGGGCCAGCGGAGGAAACCGGCATTCACGAAAAATCCGGTTTAGTTACGGCTGGGCTACGATTGGGCTACGCGTAACCGCACCTCGGAGCTGCGGTTAACCGCGGTTAGCAGCGGTTTCGCGGCTTAGTCGTCGAATTGATGGTGTGTTGTATTAGTGCACAACACTGAGGAAACGCACCTTTTGCGAATACGCATAAAAACTTGATATCTTCAAGGCAAGCTGAAAATACAGGAATGCCGCCGTTATTGACAGCCACATTATAGGCCCTCTAGCCATAATGTGTTCCTATCGATAACAACGAAAATTCTCAGAATCATCAAACTCATCTGTAAGTTTTATGTATGTTGCCCATGGCTAACTGAAATCATTATGCCTGTCCTCTCTACTCGCTCTCTTCTTTATTTTATAGCACATCGTTGTTCTTTTTGGCCTCCACTTTTTGTTCCTAATTCTTGTCTTCCGTGCGCTGACCATTTACCGAGCAGCCACAGGCTCTTCGCTGGGGTTTCTTTCCCATTTCGGCCTGAATTCCCTCATTTTTTCCCAACACTTTTCGTTCACGCTTTCGTTATTTTTCTGTTGGAAAACCCTAACTTGGTTTGGTACTGTGATGCATGATCTGGTTTTTTCGCATTTACAACGTTTTGTACTTTTTTTCCGAAGCGCCCACTTGGATTTCTAATGTTAATGTTTTTTTACATGGTTCTATGATCAACCTGGGTTTTCTCGATGCTTTTAGTTCAAACTTCTGTTTTTCCTTGCATTTTGAGCTTTTTCCATAAGATTTTTCTAAAGGAGTCATTTTAGTTATCTCCTGTTGTGAGCGACAGTACGCTTGTGTGAGAATGACAAAGAGAAAAAAACAAAAGGATTCTTAGACAAAAAAGAGATGGAAAAACTCGGAACTCAAACGACAAACGGAGAACTTGAAGCCAAAAACTCATCGAGAAGACGATGATGATCCCTGCAGCAACACCTAAGCCATGTGAAACACACAAAAAAATAGAGGCGTTTCGAAAAAAGAAGTTGAAAAGGCTAGTAACGCGAGAAAAAGCTAATTGGGGGTTGAAATTTCACTAGCAGGTTTGCGGCTCATCGTAGAGAGCAGCATCACTTTATATACTGTCAAAAAACCAAAAGGATTTTTCAAAAAAGGAAAAAATGAAAACTTTAAAATGAAAAACATCTCCAAGTTGAGGAAAATCCCTTTAAATGCCTGCGATCCATTGAAGAAGGTAAAGCACAAGGTAGACAAAAATAAGAATTCAAAAAGCAAGCAAAATTAGCAATCATGTGCAACAAAAACAGTGACGGGATAGGGAAATTCCGACCCGAGTGCCAATATTGATTTTCTCCAATCGAGATTCTCGGCGTCAATTGAGTGGCAAGTACGTGGCCGCGGAATGGTTAGCCACCCAACCGCGATGGGGCGGTTGTGAATGCCGGTTCGCGGTTTGGCTACCGCTGGGGTTGCTGCCCTAACCAAACCCAAACCTAGCCGGCTGCGTTCATGAATCCCAGCCCAGATTCGTGGTCCGCAACCCTAGGAACTCTTCGTGAGGAAATCTTGGGTCAAAACCGAAGCAATGATGTCCGTTTATAGATTTTTCCAGAGATTACTGCTACATAGTTTTGGAAGGCGCAATGAGTAGAGAAGTCAGGAAAAAAACATCTGTAACTTTTTTTCAGGATGATTTTAGGCAGCTGAGAGGGGCAGATTTGGACTCTTATCTCCAAGAATGTGTCCAGAAAAGTATGGTACTTTTCATATAGAATGACCAGGCTGACTCATAGCAGTTTCCTTGTGAGATTCGTTGATCGATTTTCGACCGTTTACAGTAGATTACAGTGAGTATACGGTAGTTCGGTCAAAGCCTCAGATTTGAATCAAAATTTCTATGTGTGTCCATCCATTTATCAATTTTCGAATGATGAATATAGGTTTTGCCCCTAAATGGCGCAGTACTCAATGTAATCACGGTAAGGGATCTGCAGAGTTCAAGTCGCGGCGTTGCTCGCAGCGACGAGAAGAGCTGGGCGATGAAATATCGATTACATTTGGCGACGATGGCGGCCGACGCGGCGTGTAGGGCGACGAGAGGACACCGCAGAGTGTTTTGACGCCGCGACGGCCCTGTGTCACTGCCAGCGAACGGCAACCGAGGCTACGACGTTAATGTTCGGTAACAATTTTTGTCGCCGCGTCAAGGCTGACGCTCGGCGACCAGTCGCCGGTCCGTGCAACTCTGCATACCCCTGTAGGCGTTGCCAGCGCAACCGTTCTGGGACCACAGTAGTCCCGTGCAATCGCCCTTCCAGAATATTCTGTAGAAGGGTACTTTAACAGCTGTATTATTGGAATATATCTGAAGATCATGTATGATCGAATAACTGTTAATGTCGATAGCCCATTTCAAATAATAATCGAGTATGCGGTTTTTTTTTCGATAGTAAACTTCTAATAATTATCGAATATCTGGACTTTTCGATTACTCGACTAATCGAATGAATAATCGAATAATTCACTATAATATTTAATCGATTGCAAATATTCGAACCCAACTCCAGTAAAATCGGCAAGGATCCTAATGAGACTTGGAGTTCCCCATTGGAGGTTGGCGCAAACTCGGTGCACCTATGTTGCGCCAACCTTCAATAGTGATCGCAAAGTCTCATCAGGATCCATGCCGACGTTACTTATTGTAACCTACAGTGAACCTAAGATTTCTGACAGGCAGACCCCAGTTTTATATTTAGCAGCCTGGTTACATTTATCTCCATGATTACAAGTGTTAGGTCTGTTCTAAAACCCCCAAAAAACCTGATGGGGCACCCTTACCTTATCGCGTAGCTTGGAAAACGCTTATAACTTCTCCGAACCAGTAGCTCGGGGCGGCATACTTCACAGTTTAACTCTGGAGGCTCAAGAGGTACTAACAATAGTAGCCGGTTGCGCAGATGCGTTTAACGCCCTAACCGCCCCCCTTGTAAGAGTTACCCCGACTGCGACGATAAGAACAGTGAAGATGATGATTTTCGTCATTCGATTCTGGAAAATACACCATTGGCTTGATTTATGAACAGAAGACTCTTTGCAGAAAGTGAATATATGAAGAGTGGCCGTTCGTCAATTTATAGGAACGAAATCAGAGAAATGCCCCTATGGAAACGAAATTGCGGTCCGCAAAGGCAGACATGTCCGTTCTAATAAGAGTTGTACTCTTGCAGAACAAGTGTAAGGAGACGAGTGCACAAAATGGTCGGAGAGCTGGCCTTTTATGCGAACGAATATGTTTTCTTGCATGCATGTGGGGCAGATTATTCTCTGATTCATCTATTTTCGCAGCACGGTTGTGTCAACTACTGCATCACTGTCATTACCGTCCTTTGGAAGTGATTCATTTGACGGAACTACCGTGGTTTTTTTTCCAAATCCATAGGATATGATGGATGAGTTGGCTTATTGTTCCCTGAAAGTGCATCATTACTTCAACCGAACTTTTAAAATACTTTCTGGTTTGTGATTGGACTTCAGTCAAGTATAAATTCACACAGAAAGTGAGTTCCAAAACGAGTCAATCGTACTCCACTTTGGACTTTTCATGGATCTCAGCATTATAAAACATTCTTAGGCTAATCTTGGACCCGTGTCGCCTGACAGTTTGGCTTGCTCTCACAGCCTGCGGGTCGGTTTTTATTGCTACTCGGGCCACTGCTGTTGTTGTGCGAGCTCCACTAGTCTGCCCGAACAGCAGCAGCAGCGGCCTGGTGACTAGGAGAAGCAGCCGAACTGTCAGCGGCTCCGATCTCTGGTTGGTGCGGTTCGGGTCTGAATATCGCCTGAGGTAGTAGATCAGTATTTAGCAAGAAAGGGTTAACTGGGTTAGTACACTAGATTAAAGGTCTAACGCTCTACCTACTGAGCTAACGAGGCTCCAACAGCGGTGGCTAATCGTGGCTGTGATGAACTAACGCTGCCTCTACACCACGGTTCGTGTTTCAACAAGCTTCCTTTTCTCAACTCTGTTCATTCACATTGTTCAAATTTATAAATCATGGGAGATACAAAATAAAGACGAAGCATATGCAGAAAATGCAAAAGTTGAGCCCCGTAGGGGACTCGAACCCCTGACCCTTAGATTAAAAGTCTAACGCTCTACCAGCTGAGCTAACGAGGCTCCAACAGCGGTGGCTAATCGTGGCTGTGATGAACTAACGCTGCCTCTACACCACGGTTCTTGTTTCCACAAGTTTCCTTTTCTCAACTCTTTTCATTCACCTTGTTCAAATTTATAAATCATGGGAGATACAAAATAAAGACGAACGATATGCAGAAAATGCAAAAGTTAAGCCCCGTAGGGGACTCGAACCCCTGACCGTTAGATTAAAAGTCTAACGCTCTACCAACTGAGCTAACGAGGCTCCAACAGCGGTGGCTAATCGTGGCTGTGATGAACTAACGCTGCCTCTACACCACGGTTCGTGTTTCAACAAGTTTCCTTTTCTCAACTCTTTTCATTCACCTTGTTTAAATTTATAAATCATGGGAGATACAAAATAAAGACGAACGATATGCAGAAAATGCAAAAGTTAAGCCCCGTAGGGGACTCGAACCCCTGACCGTTAGATTAAAAGTCTAACGCTCTACCAACTGAGCTAACGAGGCTCCAACAGCGGTGGCTAATCGTGGCTGTGATGAACTAACGCTGCCTCTACACCACGGTTCGTGTTTCAACAAGTTTCCTTTTCTCAACTCTGTTCATTCACATTGTTCAAATTTATAAATCACGGGAGATACAAAATAAAGACGAAGCATATGCAGAAAATGCAAAAGTTAAGCCCCGTAGGGGACTCGAACCCCTGACCGTTAGATTAAAAGTCTAACGCTCTACCAACTGAGCTAACGAGGCTCCAACAGCGGTGGCTAATCGTGGCTGTGATGAACTAACGCTGCCTCTACACCACGGTTCTTGTTTCCACAAGTTTCCTTTTCTCAACTCTTTTCATTCACCTTGTTTAAATTTATAAATCATGGGAGATACAAAATAAAGACGAAGCATATGCAGAAAATGCAAAAGTTAAGCCCCGTAGGGGACTCGAACCCCTGACCGTTAGATTAAAAGTCTAACGCTCTACCAACTGAGCTAACGAGGCTCCAACAGCGGTGGCTAATCGTGGCTGTGATGAACTAACGCTGCCTCTACACCACGGTTCGTGTTTCAACAAGTTTCCTTTTCTCAACTCTGTTCATTCACATTGTTCAAATTTATAAATCACGGGAGATACAAAATAAAGACGAAGCATATGCAGAAAATGCAAAAGTTAAGCCCCGTAGGGGACTCGAACCCCTGACCGTTAGATTAAAAGTCTAACGCTCTACCAACTGAGCTAACGAGGCTCCAACAGCGGTGGCTAATCGTGGCTGTGATGAACTAATGCTGCCTCTACACCACGGTTCGTGTTTCAACAAGTTTCCTTTTTTCAACTCTGTTCATTCACCTTGTTTAAATTTATAAATCATGGGAGATACAAAATAAAGACGAAGCATATGCAGAAAATGCAAAAGTTAAGCCCCGTAGGGACTTCGAACCCCTGACCGTTAGATTAAAAGTCTAACGCTCTACCAACTGAGCTAACGAGGCTCCAACAGCGGTGGCTAATCGTGGCTGTGATGAACTAACGCTGCCTCTACACCACGGTTCGTGTTTCAACAAGTTTCCTTTTCTCAACTCTGTTCATTCACATTGTTCAAATTTATAAATCACGGGAGATACAAAATAAAGACGAAGCATATGCAGAAAATGCAAAAGTTAAGCCCCGTAGGGGACTCGAACCCCTGACCGTTAGATTAAAAGTCTAACGCTCTACCAACTGAGCTAACGAGGCTCCAACAGCGGTGGCTAATCGTGGCTGTGATGAACTAATGCTGCCTCTACACCACGGTTCGTGTTTCGACAAGTTTCCTTTTCTCAACTCTGTTCATTCACCTTGTTTAAATTTATAAATCATGGGAGATACAAAATAAAGACGAAGCATATGCAGAAAATGCAAAAGTTAAGCCCCGTAGGGGACTCGAACCCCTGACCGTTAGATTAAAAGTCTAACGCTCTACCAACTGAGCTAACGAGGCTCCAACAGCGGTGGCTAATCGTGGCTGTGATGAACTAACGCTGCCTCTACACCACGGTTCGTGTTTCAACAAGTTTCCTTTTCTCAACTCTGTTCATTCACATTGTTCAAATTTATAAATCATGGGAGATACAAAATAAAGACGAACGATATGCAGAAAATGCAAAAGTTAAGCCCCGTAGGGGACTTCGAACCCTGACCGTTAGATTAAAAGTCTAACGCTCTACCAACTGAGCTAACGAGGCTCCAACAGCGGTGGCTAATCGTGGCTGTGATGAACTAACGCTGCCTCTACACCACGGTTCGTGTTTCAACAAGTTTCCTTTTCTCAACTCTTTTCATTCACCTTGTTTAAATTTATAAATCACGGGAGATACAAAATAAAGACGAAGCATATGCAGAAAATGCAAAAGTTAAGCCCCGTAGGGGACTCGAACCCCTGACCGTTAGATTAAAAGTCTAACGCTCTACCAACTGAGCTAACGAGGCTCCAACAGCGGTGGCTAATCGTGGCTGTGATGAACTAACGCTGCCTCTACACCACGGTTCGTGTTTCAACAAGTTTCCTTTTCTCAACTCTGTTCATTCACATTGTTCAAATTTATAAATCACGGGAGATACAAAATAAAGACGAAGCATATGCAGAAAATGCAAAAGTTAAGCCCCGTAGGGGACTCGAACCCCTGACCGTTAGATTAAAAGTCTAACGCTCTACCAACTGAGCTAACGAGGCTCCAACAGCGGTGGCTAATCATGGCTGTGATGAACTAATGCTGCCTCTACACCACGGTTCGTGTTTCAACAAGTTTCCTTTTCTCAACTCTTTTCATTCACCTTGTTTAAATTTATAAATCATGGAGATACAAAATAGAGACGAAGCATATGCAGAAAATGCAAAAGTTAAGCCCCGGAGGGACTCGAACCCCTGACCGTTAGATTAAAAGTCTAACGCTCTACCAACTGAGCTAACGAGGCTCCAACAGCGGTGGCTAATCGTGGCTGTGATGAACTAATGCTGCCTCTACACCACGGTTCGTGTTTCAACAAGTTTCCTTTTCTCAACTCTGTTCATTCACCTTGTTTAAATGTATAAATCACGGGAGATACAAAACAAAGACGAAGCATATGCAGAAAATGCAAAAGTTAAGCCCCGTAGGGGACTCGAACCCCTGACCGTTAGATTAAAAGTCTAACGCTCTACCAACTGAGCTAACGAGGCTCCAACAGCGGTGGCTAATCATGGCTGTGATGAACTAATGCTGCCTCTACACCACGGTTCGTGTTTCAACAAGTTTCCTTTTCTCAACTCTGTTCATTCACATTGTTCAAATTTACAAATCACGGGAGATACAAAATAAAGACGAAGCATATGCAGAAAATGCAAAAGTTAAGCCCCGTAGGGGACTCGAACCCCTGACCGTTAGATTAAAAGTCTAACGCTCTACCAACTGAGCTAACGAGGCTCCAACAGCGGTGGCTAATCGTGGCTGTGATGAACTAATGCTGCCTCTACACCACGGTTCGTGTTTCAACAAGTTTCCTTTTCTCAACTCTTTTCATTCACCTTGTTTAAATTTATAAATCATGGGAGATACAAAATAAAGACGAACGATATGCAGAAAATGCAGAAGTTAAGCCCCGTAGGGGACTCGAACCCCTGACCGTTAGATTAAAAGTCTAACGCTCTACCAACTGAGCTAACGAGGCTCCAACAGCGGTGGCTAATCGTGGCTGTGATGAACTAACGCTGCCTCTACACCACGGTTCGTGTTTCAACAAGTTTCCTTTTCTCAACTCTTTTCATTCACATTGTTTAAATTTATAAATCATGGGAGATACAAAATAAAGACGAAGCATATGCAGAAAATGCAAAAGTTAAGCCCCGTAGGGGACTCGAACCCCTGACCGTTAGATTAAAAGTCTAACGCTCTACCAACTGAGCTAACGAGGCTCCAACAGCGGTGGCTAATCGTGGCTGTGATGAACTAATGCTGCCTCTACACCACGGTTCGTGTTTCAACAAGTTTCCTTTTCTCAACTCTGTTCATTCACATTGTTCAAATTTATAAATCACGGGAGATACAAAATAAAGACGAAGCATATGCAGAAAATGCAAAAGTTAAGCCCCGTAGGGGACTCGAACCCCTGACCGTTAGATTAAAAGTCTAACGCTCTACCAACTGAGCTAACGAGGCTCCAACAGCGGTGGCTAATCGTGGCTGTGATGAACTAATGCTGCCTCTACACCACGGTTCGTGTTTCAACAAGTTTCCTTTTCTCAACTCTGTTCATTCACATTGTTCAAATTTATAAATCATGTGAGATACAAAATAAAGACGAACGATATGCAGAAAATGCAAAAGTTAAGCCCCGTAGGGGACTCGAACCCCTGACCGTTAGATTAAAAGTCTAACGCTCTACCAACTGAGCTAACGAGGCTCCAACAGCGGTGGCTAATCGTGGCTGTGATGAACTAATGCTGCCTCTACACCACGGTTCGTGTTTCAACAAGTTTCCTTTTCTCAACTCTGTTCATTCACATTGTTCAAATTTATAAATCACGGGAGATACAAAATAAAGACGAAGCATATGCAGAAAATGCAAAAGTTAAGCCCCGTAGGGGACTCGAACCCCTGACCGTTAGATTAAAAGTCTAACGCTCTACCAACTGAGCTAACGAGGCTCCAACAGCGGTGGCTAATCGTGGCTGTGATGAACTAACGCTGCCTCTACACCACGGTTCGTGTTTCAACAAGTTTCCTTTTCTCAACTCTTTTCATTCACCTTGTTTAAATTTATAAATCATGGGAGATACAAAATAAAGACGAAGCATATGCAGAAAATGCAAAAGTTAAGCCCCGTAGGGGACTCGAACCCCTGACCGTTAGATTAAAAGTCTAACGCTCTACCAACTGAGCTAACGAGGCTCCAACAGCGGTGGCTAATCGTGGCTGTGATGAACTAATGCTGCCTCTACACCACGGTTCGTGTTTCAACAAGTTTCCTTTTCTCAACTCTGTTCATTCACCTTGTTTAAATTTATAAATCATGGGAGATACAAAATAAAGACGAAGCATATGCAGAAAATGCAAAAGTTAAGCCCCGTAGGACTCGAACCCTGACCGTTAGATTAAAAGTCTAACGCTCTACCAACTGAGCTAACGAGGCTCCAACAGCGGTGGCTAATCGTGGCTGTGATGAACTAATGCTGCCTCTACACCACGGTTCGTGTTTCAACAAGTTTCCTTTTCTCAACTCTGTTCATTCACATTGTTCAAACTTATAAATCACGGGAGATACAAAATAAAGACGAAGCATATGCAGAAAATGCAAAAGTTAAGCCCCGTAGGGGACTCGAACCCCTGACCGTTAGATTAAAAGTCTAACGCTCTACCAACTGAGCTAACGAGGCTCCAACAGCGGTGGCTAATCGTGGCTGTGATGAACTAATGCTGCCTCTACACCACGGTTCGTGTTTCAACAAGTTTCCTTTTCTCAACTCTGTTCATTCACCTTGTTTAAATTTATAAATCATGGGAGATACAAAATAAAGACGAACGTATGCAGAAAATGCAAAAGTTAAGCCCCGTAGGGGACTCGAACCCCTGACCGTTAGATTAAAAGTCTAACGCTCTACCAACTGAGCTAACGAGGCTCCAACAGCGGTGGCTAATCGTGGCTGTGATGAACTAATGCTGCCTCTACACCACGGTTCGTGTTTCAACAAGTTTCCTTTTCTCAACTCTGTTCATTCACCTTGTTTAAATTTATAAATCATGGGAGATACAAAATAAAGACGAAGCATATGCAGAAAATGCAAAAGTTAAGCCCCGTAGGGGACTCGAACCCCTGACCGTTAGATTAAAAGTCTAACGCTCTACCAACTGAGCTAACGAGGCTCCAACAGCGGTGGCTAATCGTGGCTGTGATGAACTAATGCTGCCTCTACACCACGGTTCGTGTTTCAACAAGTTTCCTTTTCTCAACTCTGTTCATTCACCTTGTTTAAATTTATAAATCATGGGAGATACAAAATAAAGACGAAGCATATGCAGAAAATGCAAAAGTTAAACCCCGTAGGGACTCGAACCCCTGACCGTTAGATTAAAAGTCTAACGCTCTACCAACTGAGCTAACGAGGCTCCAACAGCGGTGGCTAATCGTGGCTGTGATGAACTAATGCTGCCTCTACACCACGGTTCGTGTTTCAACAAGTTTCCTTTTCTCAACTCTGTTCATTCACCTTGTTTAAATTTATAAATCATGGGAGATACAAAATAAAGACGAAGCATATGCAGAAAATGCAAAAGTTAAGCCCCGTAGGGGACTCGAACCCCTGACCGTTAGATTAAAAGTCTAACGCTCTACCAACTGAGCTAACGAGGCTCCAACAGCGGTGGCTAATCGTGGCTGTGATGAACTAATGCTGCCTCTACACCACGGTTCGTGTTTCAACAAGTTTCCTTTTCTCAACTCTGTTCATTCACCTTGTTTAAATTTATAAATCATGGGAGATACAAAATAAAGACGAAGCATATGCAGTAAATGCAAAAGTTAAGCCCCGTAGGGGACTCGAACCCCTGACCGTTAGATTAAAAGTCTAACGCTCTACCAACTGAGCTAACGAGGCTCCAACAGCGGTGGCTAATCATGGCTGTGATGAACTAATGCTGCCTCTACACCACGGTTCGTGTTTCAACAAGTTTCCTTTTCTCAACTCTGTTCATTCACCTTGTTTAAATTTATAAATCATGGGAGATACAAAATAAAGACGAACGATATGCAGAAAATGCAAAAGTTAAGCCCCGTAGGGGACTCGAACCCCTGACCGTTAGATTAAAAGTCTAACGCTCTACCAACTGAGCTAACGAGGCTCCAACAGCGGTGGCTAATCGTGGCTGTGATGAACTAACGCTGCCTCTACACCACGGTTCGTGTTTCAACAAGTTTCCTTTTCTCAACTCTTTTCATTCACATTGTTTAAATTTATAAATCATGGGAGATACAAAATAAAGACGAAGCATATGCAGAAAATGCAAAAGTTAAGCCCCGTAGGGGACTCGAACCCCTGACCGTTAGATTAAAAGTCTAACGCTCTACCAACTGAGCTAACGAGGCTCCAACAGCGGTGGCTAATCGTGGCTGTGATGAACTAATGCTGCCTCTACACCACGGTTCGTGTTTCAACAAGTTTCCTTTTCTCAACTCTGTTCATTCACCTTGTTTAAATTTATAAATCATGGGAGATACAAAATAAAGACGAAGCATATGCAGTAAATGCAAAAGTTAAGCCCCGTAGGGGACTTCGAACCCCTGACCGTTAGATTAAAAGTCTAACGCTCTACCAACTGAGCTAACGAGGCTCCAACAGCGGTGGCTAATCGTGGCTGTGATGAACTAATGCTGCCTCTACACCACGGTTCGTGTTTCAACAAGTTTCCTTTTCTCAACTCTGTTCATTCACTTTGTTTAAATTTATAAATCATGGGAGATACAAAATAAAGACGAACGTATGCAGAAAATGCAAAGTTAAGCCCCGTAGGGGACTTCGAACCCCTGACCGTTAGATTAAAAGTCTAACGCTCTACCAACTGAGCTAACGAGGCTCCAACAGCGGTGGCTAATCGTGGCTGTGATGAACTAATGCTGCCTCTACACCACGGTTCGTGTTTCAACAAGTTTCCTTTTTTCAACTCTGTTCATTCACATTGTTCAAACTTATAAATCACGGGAGATACAAAATAAAGACGAAGCATATGCAGAAAAAGGAAAAGGTAAGCCCCGCAGGGGACTTCGAACCCCTGACCGTTAGATTAAAAGTCTAACGCTCTACCAACTGAGCTAACGAGGCTCCAACAGCGGTGGCTAATCGTGGCTGTGATGAACTAATGCTGCCTCTACACCACGGTTCGTGTTTCAACAAGTTTCCTTTTCTCAACTCTGTTCATTCACCTTGTTTAAATTTATAAATCATGGGAGATACAAAATAAAGACGAAGCATATGCAGAAAATGCAAAAGTTAAGCCCCGTAGGGACTTCGAACCCCTGACCGTTAGAATAAAAGTCTAACGCTCTACCAACGGAGCTAACGAGGCTCCAACAGCGGTGGCTAATCGTGGCTGTGATGAACTAACGCTGCCTCTACACCACGGTTCGTGTTTCAACAAGTTTCCTTTTCTCAACTCTGTTCATTCACATTGTTCAAATTTATAAATCACGGGAGATACAAAATAAAGACGAAGCATATGCAGAAAATGCAAAAGTTAAGCCCCGTAGGGGACTCGAACCCCTGACCGTTAGATTAAAAGTCTAACGCTCTACCAACTGAGCTAACGAGGCTCCAACAGCGGTGGCTAATCGTGGCTGTGATGAACTAACGCTGCCTCTACACCACGGTTCGTGTTTCAACAAGTTTCCTTTTCTCAACTCTTTTCATTCACCTTGTTTAAATTTATAAATCATGGGAGATACAAAATAAAGACGAACGATATGCAGAAAATGCAAAAGTTAAGCCCCGTAGGGGACTCGAACCCCTGACCGTTAGATTAAAAGTCTAACGCTCTACCAACTGAGCTAACGAGGCTCCAACAGCGGTGGCTAATCGTGGCTGTGATGAACTAACGCTGCCTCTACACCACGGTTCGTGTTTCAACAAGTTTCCTTTTCTCAACTCTTTTCATTCACCTTGTTTAAATTTATAAATCATGGGAGATACAAAATAAAGACGAAGCATATGCAGAAAATGCAAAAGTTAAGCCCCGTAGGGGACTTCGAACCCCTGACAGTTAGATTCAAAGTCTACCGCTCTACCAACTGATCTACCGAGGCTCCAACAGCGGTGGCTAATCGTGGCTGTGATGAACTAATGCTGCCTCTACACCACGGTTCGTGTTTCGACAAGTTTCCTTTTCTCAACTCTGTTCATTCACCTTGTTTAAATTTATAAATCATGGGAGATACAAAATAAAGACGAAGCATATGCAGAAAAAGCAAAAGTTAAGCCCCGTAGGGGACTTCGAACCCCTGACCGTTAGATTAAAAGTCTAACGCTCTACCAACTGAGCTAACGAGGCTCCAACAGCGGTGGCTAATCGTGGCTGTGATGAACTAATGCTGCCTCTACACCACGGTTCGTGTTTCAACAAGTTTCCTTTTCTCAACTCTGTTCATTCACCTTGTTTAAATTTATAAATCATGGGAGATACAAAATAAAGACGAACGTATGCAGAAAATGCAAACGTTAAGCCCCCTAGGGACTCGAACCCCTGACCGTTAGATTAAAAGTCTAACGCTCTACCAACTGAGCTAACAAGGCTCCAACAGCGGTGGCTAATCGTGGCTGTGATGAACTAATGCTGCCTCTACACCACGGTTCGTGTTTCAACAAGTTTCCTTTTTTCAACTCTGTTCATTCACATTGTTCAAATTTATAAATCACGGGAGATACAAAATAAAGACGAAGCATATGCAGAAAATGCAAAAGTTAAGCCCCGTAGGGGACTCGAACCCCTGACCGTTAGATTAAAAGTCTAACGCTCTACCAACTGAGCTAACGAGGCTCCAACAGCGGTGGCTAATCGTGGCTGTGATGAACTAATGCTGCCTCTACACCACGGTTCGTGTTTCAACAAGTTTCCTTTTCTCAACTCTGTTCATTCACCTTGTTTAAATTTATAAATCATGGGAGATACAAAATAAAGACGAAGCATATGCAGAAAATGCAAAAGTTAAGCCCCGTAGGGGACTCGAACCCCTGACCGTTAGATTAAAAGTCTAACGCTCTACCAACTGAGCTAACGAGGCTCCAACAGCGGTGGCTAATCGTGGCTGTGATGAACTAATGCTGCCTCTACACCACGGTTCGTGTTTCAACAAGTTTCCTTTTCTCAACTCTGTTCATTCACCTTGTTTAAATTTATAAATCATGGGAGATACAAAATAAAGACGAACGTATGCAGAAAATGCAAAAGTTAAGCCCCGTAGGGGACTCGAACCCCTGACCGTTAGATTAAAAGTCTAACGCTCTACCAACTGAGCTAACGAGGCTCCAACAGCGGTGGCTAATCGTGGCTGTGATGAACTAATGCTGCCTCTACACCACGGTTCGTGTTT
Source organism: Aplectana chamaeleonis (assembly GCA_029168955.1). NCBI lineage: Eukaryota > Metazoa > Nematoda > Chromadorea > Rhabditida > Cosmocercidae > Aplectana > Aplectana chamaeleonis. The sequence continues at coordinate 747,388 of JAPDOI010000344.1, forward strand.
CAACAAGTTTCCTTTTCTCAACTCTGTTCATTCACATTGTTCAAACTTATAAATCACGGGAGATACAAAATAAAGACGAAGCATATGCAGAAAATGCAAAAGTTAAGCCCCGTAGGGGACTCGAACCCCTGACCGTTAGATTAAAAGTCTAACGCTCTACCAACTGAGCTAACGAGGCTCCAACAGCGGTGGCTAATCGTGGCTGTGATGAACTAATGCTGCCTCTACACCACGGTTCGTGTTTCAACAAGTTTCCTTTCTCAACTCTGTTCATTCACCTTGTTTAAATTTATAAATCATGGGAGATACAAAATAAAGACGAAGCATATGCAGAAAATGCAAAAGTTAAGCCCCGTAGGGACTTCGAACCCTGACCGTTAGATTAAAAGTCTAACGCTCTACCAACTGAGCTAACGAGGCTCCAACAGCGGTGGCTAATCGTGGCTGTGATGAACTAATGCTGCCTCTACACCACGGTTCGTGTTTCAACAAGTTTCCTTTTCTCAACTCTGTTCATTCACATTGTTCAAATTTATAAATCATGGGAGATACAAAATAAAGACGAAGCATATGCAGAAAATGCAAAAGTTAAGCCCCGTAGGGACTCGAACCCCTGACCGTTAGATTAAAAGTCTAACGCTCTACCAACTGAGCTAACGAGGCTCCAACAGCGGTGGCTAATCGTGGCTGTGATGAACTAATGCTGCCTCTACACCACGGTTCGTGTTTCAACAAGTTTCCTTTTCTCAACTCTGTTCATTCACCTTGTTTAAATTTATAAATCATGGGAGATACAAAATAAAGACGAAGCATATGCAGAAAATGCAAAAGTTAAGCCCCGTAGGGGACTCGAACCCCTGACCGTTAGATTAAAAGTCTAACGCTCTACCAACTGAGCTAACGAGGCTCCAACAGCGGTGGCTAATCGTGGCTGTGATGAACTAATGCTGCCTCTACACCACGGTTCGTGTTTCAACAAGTTTCCTTTTCTCAACTCTATTCATTCACATTGTTTAAATTTATAAATCATGGGAGATACAAAATAAAGACGAAGCATATGCAGAAAATGCAAAAGTTAAGCCCCGTAGGGGACTCGAACCCCTGACCGTTAGATTAAAAGTCTAACGCTCTACCAACTGAGCTAACGAGGCTCCAACAGCGGTGGCTAATCGTGGCTGTGATGAACTAATGCTGCCTCTACACCACGGTTCGTGTTTCAACAAGTTTCCTTTTCTCAACTCTGTTCATTCACCTTGTTTAAATTTATAAATCATGGGAGATACAAAATAAAGACGAAGCATATGCAGAAAATGCAAAAGTTAAGCCCCGTAGGGGACTTCGAACCCCTGACCGTTAGATTAAAAGTCTAAGGCTCTACCAACTGAGCTAACAAGGCTCCAACAGTGGTGGCTAATCGTGGCTGTGATGAACTAATGCTGCCTCTACACCACGGTTCGTGTTTCAACAAGTTTCCTTTTCTCAACTCTGTTCATTCACATTGTTCAAATTTATAAATCACTGGAGATACAAAATAAAGACCAAGCATATGCAGAAAATGCAAAAGTTAAGTCCCGTAGGGACTCGAACCCTGACCGTTAGATTAAAAGTCTAACGCTCTACCAACTGAGCTAACGAGGCTCCAACAGCGGTGGCTAATCGTGGCTGTGATGAACTAATGCTGCCACTACACCACGGTTCGTGTTTCAACAAGTTTCCTTTTCTCAACTCTGTTCATTCACATTGTTTAAATTTATAAATCATGGGAGATACAAAATAAAGACGAAGCATAGGCAGAAAATGCAAAAGTTAAGCCCCGTAGGGGACTCGAACCCCTGACCGTTAGATTAAAAGTCTAACGCTCTACCAACTGAGCTAACGAGGCTCCAACAGCGGTGGCTAATCGTGGCTGTGATGAACTAATGCTGCCTCTACACCACGGTTCGTGTTTCAACAAGTTTCCTTTTCTCAACTCTGTTCATTCACCTTGTTTAAATTTATAAATCATGGGAGATACAAAATAAAGACGAAGCATATGCAGAAAATGCAAAAGTTAAGCCTCGTAGGGGACTCGAACCCTGACCGTTAGATTAAAAGTCTAACGCTCTACCAACTGAGCTAACGAGGCTCCAACAGCGGTGGCTAATCGTGGCTGTGATGAACTAACGCTCCCTCTACACCACGGTTCGTGTTTCAACAAGTTTCCTTTTCTCAACTCTGTTCATTCACATTGTTCAAATTTATAAATCACTGGAGATACAAAATAAAGACCAAGCATATGCAGAAAATGCAAAAGTTAAGCCCCGTAGGGGACTCGAACCCCTGACCGTTAGATTAAAAGTCTAACGCTCTACCAACTGAGCTAACGAGGCTCCAACAGCGGTGGCTAATCGTGGCTGTGATGAACTAACGCTGCCTCTACACCACGGTTCGTGTTTCAACAAGTTTCCTTTTCTCAACTCTGTTCATTCACATTGTTCAAATTTATAAATCATGGGAGATACAAAATAAAGACGAAGCATATGCAGAAAATGCAAAAGTTAAGCCCCGTAGGGGACTCGAACCCCTGACCGTTAGATTAAAAGTCTAACGCTCTACCAACTGAGCTAACGAGGCTCCAACAGCGGTGGCTAATCGTGGCTGTGATGAACTAATGCTGCCTCTACACCACGGTTCGTGTTTCAACAAGTTTCCTTTTCTCAACTCTGTTCATTCACATTGTTCAAATTTATAAATCACGGGAGATACAAAATAAAGACGAAGCATATGCAGAAAATGCAAAAGTTAAGCCCCGTAGGGGACTCGAACCCCTGACCGTTAGATTAAAAGTCTAACGCTCTACCAACTGAGCTAACGAGGCTCCAACAGCGGTGGCTAATCGTGGCTGTGATGAACTAATGCTGCCTCTACACCACGGTTCGTGTTTCAACAAGTTTCCTTTTCTCAACTCTGTTCATTCACCTTGTTTAAATTTATAAATCATGGGAGATACAAAATAAAGACGAAGCATATGCAGAAAATGCAAAAGTTAAGCCCCGTAGGGACTCGAACCCCTGACCGTTAGATTAAAGTCTAACGCTCTACCAACTGAGCTAACGAGGCTCCAACAGCGGTGGCTAATCGTGGCTGTGATGAACTAACGCTGCCTCTACACCACGGTTCGTGTTTCAACAAGTTTCCTTTTCTCAACTCTGTTCATTCACATTGTTCAAATTTATAAATCATGGGAGATACAAAATAAAGACGAACGATATGCAGAAAATGCAAAAGTTAAGCCCCGTAGGGGACTCGAACCCCTGACCGTTAGATTAAAAGTCTAACGCTCTACCAACTGAGCTAACGAGGCTCCAACAGCGGTGGCTAATCGTGGCTGTGATGAACTAACGCTGCCTCTACACCACGGTTCGTGTTTCAACAAGTTTCCTTTTCTCAACTCTGTTCATTCACATTGTTCAAATTTATAAATCACTGGAGATACAAAATAAAGACCAAGCATATGCAGAAAATGCAAAAGTTAAGCCCCGTAGGGGACTTCGAACCCCTGACCGTTAGATTAAAAGTCTAACGCTCTACCAACTGAGCTAACGAGGCTCCAACAGCGGTGGCTAATCGTGGCTGTGATGAACTAATGCTGCCTCTACACCACGGTTCGTGTTTCGACAAGTTTCCTTTTCTCAACTCTGTTCATTCACATTGTTCAAACTTATAAATCACGGGAGATACAAAATAGAGACGAAGCATATGCAGAAAATGCAAAAGTTAAGCCCCGTAGGGGACTCGAACCCCTGACCGTTAGATTAAAAGTCTAACGCTCTACCAACTGAGCTAACGAGGCTCCAACAGCGATGGCTAATCGTGGCTGTGATGAACTAATGCTGCCTCTACACCACGGTTCGTGTTTCAACAAGTTTCCTTTTCTCAACTCTGTTCATTCACCTTGTTTAAATTTATAAATCATGGGAGATACAAAATAAAGACGAAGCATATGCAGAAAATGCAAAAGTTAAGCCCCGTAGGGACTCGAACCCCTGACCGTTAGATTAAAAGTCTAACGCTCTACCAACTGAGATAACGAGGCTCCAACAGCGGTGGCCAATCGTGGCTGTGATGAACTAATGCTGCCTCTACACCACGGTTCATGTTTCAACAAGTTTCCTTTTCTCAACTCTGTTCATTCACATTGTTCAAATTTATAAATCATGGGAGATACAAAATAAAGACGAAGCATATGCAGAAAATGCAAAAGTTAAGCCCCGTAGGGGACTTCGAACCCTGACCGTTAGATTAAAAGTCTAACGCTCTACCAACTGAGCTAACGAGGCTCCAACAGCGGTGGCTAATCGTGGCTGTGATGAACTAATGCTGCCTCTACACCACGGTTCGTGTTTCAACAAGTTTCCTTTTCTCAACTCTGTTCATTCACATTGTTTAAATTTATAAATCATGGAGATACAAAATAAAGACGAAGCATATGCAGAAAATGCAAAAGTTAAGCCCCGTAGGGGACTCGAACCCCTGACCGTTAGATTAAAAGTCTAACGCTCTACCAACTGAGCTAACGAGGCTCCAACAGCGGTGGCTAATCGTGGCTGTGATGAACTAATGCTGCCTCTACACCACGGTTCGTGTTTCAACAAGTTTCCTTTTCTCAACTCTGTTCATTCACCTTGTTTAAATTTATAAATCATGGGAGATACAAAATAAAGACGAAGCATATGCAGAAAATGCAAAAGTTAAGCCCCGTAGGGGACTCGAACCCCTGACCGTTAGATTAAAAGTCTAACGCTCTACCAACTGAGCTAACGAGGCTCCAACAGCGGTGGCTAATCGTGGCTGTGATGAACTAATGCTGCCTCTACACCACGGTTCGTGTTTCAACAAGTTTCCTTTTCTCAACTCTGTTCATTCACATTGTTCAAATTTATAAATCACGGGAGATACAAAATAAAGACGAAGCATATGCAGAAAATGCAAAGTTAAGCCCCGTAGGGACTCGAACCCCTGACCGTTAGATTAAAAGTCTAACGCTCTACCAACTGAGCTAACGAGGCTCCAACAGCGGTGGCTAATCGTGCCTGTGATGAACTAACGCTGCCTCTACACCACGGTTCGTGTTTCAACAAGTTTCCTTTTCTCAACTCTTTTCATTCACCTTGTTTAAATTTATAAATCACGGGAGATACAAAATAAAGACGAAGCATATGCAGAAAATGCAAAAGTTAAGCCCCGTAGGGGACTTCGAACCTGACCGTTAGATTAAAAGTCTAACGCTCTACCAACTGAGCTAACGAGGCTCCAACAGCGGTGGCTAATCGTGGCTGTGATGAACTAATGCTGCCTCTACACCACGGTTCGTGTTTCGACAAGTTTCCTTTTCTCAACTCTGTTCATTCACCTTGTTTAAATTTATAAATCATGGGAGATACAAAATAAAGACGAAGCATATGCAGAAAATGCAAAAGTTAAGCCCCGTAGGGACTCGAACCCTGACCGTTAGATTAAAAGTCTAACGCTCTACCAACTGAGCTAACGAGGCTCCAACAGCGGTGGCTAATCGTGGCTGTGATGAACTAATGCTGCCTCTACACCACGGTTCGTGTTTCAACAAGTTTCCTTTTCTCAACTCTGTTCATTCACATTGTTCAAATTTATAAATCATGGGAGATACAAAATAAAGACGAAGCATATGCAGAAAATGCAAAAGTTAAGCCCCGTAGGGACTCGAACCCCTGACCGTTAGATTAAAAGTCTAACGCTCTACCAACTGAGCTAACGAGGCTCCAACAGCGGTGGCTAATCGTGGCTGTGATGAACTAATGCTGCCTCTACACCACGGTTCGTGTTTCAACAAGTTTCCTTTTCTCAACTCTGTTCATTCACATTGTTCAAATTTATAAATCATGGGAGATACAAAATAAAGACGAAGCATATGCAGAAAATGCAAAAGTTAAGCCCCGTAGGGGACTCGAACCCTGACCGTTAGATTAAAAGTCTAACGCTCTACCAACTGAGCTAACGAGGCTCCAACAGCGGTAGCTAATCGTGGCTGTGATGAACTAATGCTGCCTCTACACCACGGTTCGTGTTTCAACATGTTTCCTTTTCTCAACTCTGTTCATTCACATTGTTCAAATTTATAAATCACGGGAGATACAAAATAAAGACGAAGCATATGCAGAAAATGCAAAAGTTAAGCCCCGTAGGGGACTCGAACCCTGACCGTTAGATTAAAAGTCTAACGCTCTACCAACTGAGCTAACGAGGCTCCAACAGCGGTGGCTAATCGTGGCTGTGATGAACTAATGCTGCCTCTACACCACGGTTCGTGTTTCAACAAGTTTCCTTTTCTCAACTCTGTTCATTCACATTGTTCAAATTTATAAATCATGGGAGATACAAAATAAAGACGAAGCATATGCAGAAAATGCAAAAGTTAAGCCCCGTAGGGGACTCGAACCCCTGACCGTTAGATTAAAAGTCTAACGCTCTACCAACTGAGCTAACGAGGCTCCAACAGCGGTGGCTAATCGTGGCTGTGATGAACTAACGCTGCCTCTACACCACGGTTCGTGTTTCAACAAGTTCCCTTTTCTCAACTCTGTTCATTCACATTGTTCAAACTTATAAATCATGGGAGATACAAAATAAAGACGAAGCATATGCAGAAAATGCAAAAGTTAAGCCCCGTAGGGGACTCGAACCCCTGACCGTTAGATTAAAAGTCTAACGCTCTACCAACTGAGCTAACGAGGCTCCAACAGCGGTGGCTAATCGTGGCTGTGATGAACTAATGCTGCCTCTACACCACGGTTCGTGTTTCAACAAGTTTCCTTTTCTCAACTCTGTTCATTCACATTGTTCAAATTTATAAATCATGGGAGATACAAAATAAAGACGAAGCATATGCAGAAAATGCAAAAGTTAAGCCCCGTAGGGGACTTCGAACCCCTGACCGTTAGATTAAAAGTCTAACGCTCTACCAACTGAGCTAACGAGGCTCCAACAGCGGTGGCTAATCGTGGCTGTGATGAACTAATGCTGCCTCTACACCACGGTTCGTGTTTCAACAAGTTTCCTTTTCTCAACTCTGTTCATTCACATTGTTCAAATTTATAAATCACGGGAGATACAAAATAGAGACGAAGCATATGCAGAAAATGCAAAAGTTAAGCCCCGTAGGGGACTCGAACCCCTGACCGTTAGATTAAAAGTCTAACGCTCTACCAACTGAGCTAACGAGGCTCCAACAGCGGTGGCTAATCGTGGCTGTGATGAACTAATGCTGCCTCTACACCACGGTTCGTGTTTCAACAAGTTTCCTTTTCTCAACTCTGTTCATTCACATTGTTCAAACTTATAAATCACGGGAGATACAAAATAAAGACGAAGCATATGCAGAAAATGCAAAAGTTAAGCCCCGTAGGGGACTCGAACCCCTGACCGTTAGATTAAAAGTCTAACGCTCTACCAACTGAGCTAACGAGGCTCCAACAGCGGTGGCTAATCGTGGCTGTGATGAACTAATGCTGCCTCTACACCACGGTTCGTGTTTCAACAAGTTTCCTTTTCTCAACTCTGTTCATTCACATTGTTCAAATTTATAAATCACGGGAGATACAAAATAAAGACGAAGCATATGCAGAAAATGCAAAAGTTAAGCCCCGTAGGGGACTCGAACCCTGACCCTTAGATTAAAAGTCTAACGCTCTACCAACTGAGCTAACGAGGCTCCAACAGCGGTGGCTAATCGTGGCTGTGATGAACTAACGCTGCCTCTACACCACGGTTCGTGTTTCAACAAGTTTCCTTTTCTCAACTCTGTTCATTCACATTGTTCAAATTTATAAATCACGGGAGATACAAAATAAAGACGAAGCATATGCAGAAAATGCACAAGTTAAGCCCCGTAGGAGACTCGAACCCCTGACCGTTAGATTAAAAGTCTAACGCTCTACCAACTGAGCTAACGAGGCTCCAACAGCGGTGGCTAATCGTGGCTGTGATGAACTAACGCTGCCTCTACACCACGGTTCGTGTTTCAACAAGTTTCCTTTTCTCAACTCTGTTCATTCACATTGTTCAAACTTATAAATCACGGAGATACAAAATAAAGACGAAGCATATGCAGAAAATGCAAAAGTTAAGCCCCGTAGGGACTCGAACCCTGACCGTTAGATTAAAAGTCTAACGCTCTACCAACTGAGCTAACGAGGCTCCAACAGCGGTGGCTAATCGTGGCTGTGATGAACTAATGCTGCCTCTACACCACGGTTCGTGTTTCAACAAGTTTCCTTTTCTCAACTCTGTTCATTCACATTGTTCAAACTTATAAATCACGGGAGATACAAAATAAAGACGAAGCATATGCAGAAAATGCAAAAGTTAAGCCCCGTAGGGGACTCGAACCCCTGACCGTTAGATTAAAAGTCTAACGCTCTACCAACTGAGCTAACGAGGCTCCAACAGCGGTGGCTAATCGTGGCTGTGATGAACTAATGCTGCCTCTACACCACGGTTCGTGTTTCAACAAGTTTCCTTTTCTCAACTCTGTTCATTCACATTGTTCAAACTTATAAATCACGGAGATACAAAATAGAGACGAAGCATATGCAGAAAATGCAAAGTTAAGCCCCGTAGGGGACTTCGAACCCTGACCGTTAGATTAAAAGTCTAACGCTCTACCAACTGAGCTAACGAGGCTCCAACAGCGGTGGCTAATCGTGGCTGTGATGAACTAATGCTGCCTCTACACCACGGTTCGTGTTTCAACAAGTTTCCTTTTTCTCAACTCTGTTCATTCACATTGTTCAAATTTATAAATCACGGGAGATACAAAATAAAGACGAAGCATATGCAGAAAATGCAAAAGTTAAGCCCCGTAGGGGATTCGAACCCCTGACGGTTAGATTTAAAGTCTAACGCTCTACCAACTGAGCTAACGAGGCTCCAACAGCGGTGGCTTATCGTGGCTGTGATGAACTAATGCTGCCTCTACACCACGGTTCGTGTTTCAACAAGTTTCCTTTTCTCAACTCTGTTCATTCACATTGTTCAAACTTATAAATCACGGGAGATACAAAATAAAGACGAAGCATATGCAGAAAATGCAAAAGTTAAGCCCCGTAGGGGACTCGAACCCCTGACCGTTAGATTAAAAGTCTAACGCTCTACCAACTGAGCTAACGAGGCTCCAACAGCGGTGGCTAATCGTGGCTGTGATGAACTAACGCTGCCTCTACACCACGGTTCGTGTTTCAACAAGTTTCCTTTTCTCAACTCTGTTCATTCACATTGTTCAAACTTATAAATCACGGGAGATACAAAATAAAGACGAAGCATATGCAGAAAATGCAAAAGTTAAGCCCCGTAGGGGACTTCGAACCCCTGACCGTTAGATTAAAAGTCTAACGCTCTACCAACTGAGCTAACGAGGCTCCAACAGCGGTGGCTAATCGTGGCTGTGATGAACTAATGCTGCCTCTACACCACGGTTCGTGTTTCAACAAGTTTCCTTTTCTCAACTCTGTTCATTCACATTGTTCAAACTTATAAATCACGGGAGATACAAAATAAAGACGAAGCATATGCAGAAAATGCAAAAGTTAAGCCCCGTAGGGGACTCGAACCCCTGACCGTTAGATTAAAAGTCTAACGCTCTACCAACTGAGCTAACGAGGGTCTAACAGCGGTGGCTAATCGTGGCTGTGATGAACTAATGCTGCCTCTACACCACGGTTCGTGTTTCAACAAGTTTCCTTTTCTCAACTCTGTTCATTCACATTGTTCAAACTTATAAATCACGGAGATACAAAATAAAGACGAAGCATATGCAGAAAATGCAAAAGTTAAGCCCCGTAGGGGACTTCGAACCCCTGACCGTTAGATTAAAAGTCTAACGCTCTACCAACTGAGCTAACGAGGCTCCAACAGCGGTGGCTAATCGTGGCTGTGATGAACTAATGCTGCCTCTACACCACGGTTCGTGTTTCAACAAGTTTCCTTTTCTCAACTCTGTTCATTCACATTGTTCAAACTTATAAATCACGGGAGATACAAAATAGAGACGAAGCATATGCAGAAAATGCAAAAGTTAAGCCCCGTAGGGGACTCGAACCCCTGACCGTTAGATTAAAAGTCTAACGCTCTACCAACTGAGCTAACGAGGCTCCAACAGCGGTGGCTAATCGTGGCTGTGATGAACTAACGCTGCCTCTACACCACGGTTCGTGTTTCAACAAGTTTCCTTTTCTCAACTCTGTTCATTCACATTGTTCAAACTTATAAATCACGGAGATACAAAATAAAGACGAAGCATATGCAGAAAATGCAAAAGTTAAGCCCCGTAGGGGACTTCGAACCCTGACCGTTAGATTAAAAGTCTAACGCTCTACCAACTGAGCTAACGAGGCTCCAACAGCGGTGGCTAATCGTGGCTGTGATGAACTAATGCTGCCTCTACACCACGGTTCGTGTTTCAACAAGTTTCCTTTTCTCAACTCTGTTCATTCACATTGTTCAAACTTATAAATCACGGGAGATACAAAATAAAGACGAAGCATATGCAGAAAATGCAAAAGTTAAGCCCCGTAGGGGACTCGAACCCCTGACCGTTAGATTAAAAGTCTAACGCTCTACCAACTGAGCTAACGAGGCTCCAACAGCGGTGGCTAATCGTGGCTGTGATGAACTAACGCTGCCTCTACACCACGGTTCGTGTTTCAACAAGTTTCCTTTTCTCAACTCTTTTCATTCACATTGTTCAAACTTATAAATCACGAGAGATACAAAATAGAGACGAAGCATATGCAGAAAATGCAAAAGTTAAGCCCCGTAGGGGACTCGAACCCCTGACCGTTAAATTAAAAGTCTAACGCTCTACCAACTGAGCTAACGAGGCTCCAACAGCGGTGGCTAATCGTGGCTGTGATGAACTAATGCTGCCTCTACACCACGGTTCGTGTTTCAACAAGTTTCCTTTTCTCAACTCTGTTCATTCACATTGTTCAAACTTATAAATCACGGGAGATACAAAATAGAGACGAAGCATATGCAGAAAATGCAAAAGTTAAGCCCCGTAGGGGACTCGAACCCCTGACCGTTAGATTAAAAGTCTAACGCTCTACCAACTGAGCTAACGAGGCTCCAACAGCGGTGGCTAATCGTGGCTGTGATGAACTAATGCTGCCTCTACACCACGGTTCGTGTTTCAACAAGTTTCCTTTTCTCAACTCTGTTCATTCACATTGTTCAAATTTATAAATCACGGGAGATACAAAATAGAGACGAAGCATATGCAGAAAATGCAAAAGTTAAGCCCCGTAGGACTTCGAACCCCTGACCGTTAGATTAAAAGTCTAACGCTCTACCAACTGAGCTAACGAGGCTCCAACAGCGGTGGCTAATCGTGGCTGTGATGAACTAATGCTGCCTCTACACCACGGTTCGTGTTTCAACAAGTTTCCTTTTCTCAACTCTGTTCATTCACATTGTTCAAACTTATAAATCACGGAGATACAAAATAGAGACGAAGCATATGCAGAAAATGCAAAAGTTAAGCCCCGTAGGGACTTCGAACCCTGACCGTTAGAATAAAAGTCTAACGCTCTACCAACTGAGCTAACGAGGCTCCAACAGCGGTGGCTAATCATGGCTGTGATGAACTAATGCTGCCTCTACACCACGGTTCGTGTTTCAACAAGTTTCCTTTTCTCAACTCTGTTCATTCACATTGTTCAAACTTATAAATCACGGGAGATACAAAACAAAGACGAAGCATATGCAGAAAATGCAAAAGTTAAGCCCCGTAGGGGACTCGAACCCCTGACCGTTAGAGTAAAAGTCTACCGCTCTACCAACTGAGCTAACGAGGCTCCAACAGCGGTGGCTAATCGTGGCTGTGATGAACTAATGCTGCCTCTACACCACGGTTCGTGTTTCAACAAGTTTCCTTTTCTCAACTCTGTTCATTCACATTGTTCAAACTTGCAAATAACGGGAGATACAAAATAGAGACGAAGCATATGCAGAAAATGCAAAAGTTAAGCCCCGTAGGGGACTTCGAACCCTGACCGTTAGATTAAAAGTCTAACGCTCTACCAACTGAGCTAACGAGGCTCCAACAGCGGTGGCTAATCGTGGCTGTGATGAACTAATGCTGCCTCTACACCACGGTTCGTGTTTCAACAAGTTTCCTTTTCTCAACTCTGTTCATTCACATTGTTCAAATTTATAAATCACGGGAGATACAAAATAGAGACGAAGCATATGCAGAAAATGCAAAAGTTAAGCCCCGTAGGGGACTCGAACCCCTGACCGTTAGATTAAAAGTCTAACGCTCTACCAACTGAGCTAACGAGGCTCCAACAGCGGTGGCTAATCGTGGCTGTGATGAACTAACGCTGCCTCTACACCACGGTTCGTGTTTCAACAAGTTTCCTTTTCTCAACTCTTTTCATTCACATTGTTCAAACTTATAAATCACGGGAGATACAAAATAAAGACGAAGCATATGCAGAAAATGCAAAAGTTAAGCCCCGTAGGGGACCCGAACCCCTGACCGTTAGATTAAAAGTCTAACGCTCTACCAACTGAGCTAACGAGGCTCCAACAGCGGTGGCTAATCGTGGCTGTGATGAACTAATGCTGCCTCTACACCACGGTTCGTGTTTCAACAAGTTTCCTTTTCTCAACTCTGTTCATTCACATTGTTCAAACTTATAAATCACGGGAGATACAAAATAGAGACGAAGGATATGCAGAAAATGCAAAGTTAAGCCCCGTAGGGGACTTCGAACCCCTGACCGTTAGATTAAAAGTCTAACGCTCTACCAACTGAGCTAACGAGCCCCCAACAGCGGTGGCTAATCGTGGCTGTGATGAACTAATGCTGCCTCTACACCACGGTTCGTGTTTCAACAAGTTTCCTTTTCTCAACTCTGTTCATTCACATTGTTCAAACTTATAAATCACGGGAGTTACAAAATAGAGACGAAGCATATGCAGAAAATGCAAAAGTTAAGCCCCGTAGGGGACTCGAACCCCTGACCGTTAGATTAAAAGTCTAACGCTCTACCAACTGAGCTAACGAGGCTCCAACAGCGGTGGCTAATCGTGGCTGTGATGAACTAATGCTGCCTCTACACCACGGTTCGTGTTTCAACAAGTTTCCTTTTCTCAACTCTGTTCATTCACATTGTTCAAACTTATAAATCACGGGAGGTACAAAATAGAGACGAAGCATATGCAGAAAATGCAAAAGTTAAGCCCCGTAGGGGACTCGAACCCCTGACCGTTAGATTAAAAGTCTAACGCTCTACCAACTGAGCTAACGAGGCTCCAACAGCGATGGCTAATCGTGGCTGTGATGAACTAATGCTGCCTCTACACCACGGTTCGTGTTTCAACAAGTTTCCTTTTCTCAACTCTGTTCATTCACATTGTTCAAACTTATAAATCACGGGAGATACAAAATAGAGACGAAGCATATGCAGAAAATGCAAAAGTTAAGCCCCGTAGGGGACTTCGAACCCCTGACCGTTAGATTAAAAGTCTAACGCTCTACCAACTGAGCTAACGAGGCTCCAACAGCGGTGGCTAATCGTGGCTGTGATGAACTAATGCTGCCTCTACACCACGGTTCGTGTTTCAACAAGTTTCCTTTTCTCAACTCTGTTCATTCACATTGTTCAAACTTATAAATCACGGGAGATACAAAATAGAGACGAAGCATATGCAGAAAATGCAAAAGTTAAGCCCCGTAGGGGACTCGAACCCCTGACCGTTAGATTAAAAGTCTAACGCTCTACCAACTGAGCTAACGAGGCTCCAACAGCGGTGGCTAATCGTGGCTGTGATGAACTAATGCTGCCTCTACACCACGGTTCGTGTTTCAACAAGTTTCCTTTTCTCAACTCTGTTCATTCACATTGTTCAAACTTATAAATCACGGGAGATACAAAATAGAGACGAAGCATATGCAGAAAATGCAAAAGTTAAGCCCCGTAGGGGACTCGAACCCCTGACCGTTAGATTAAAAGTCTAACGCTCTACCAACTGAGCTAACGAGGCTCCAACAGCGGTGGCTAATCGTGGCTGTGATGAACTAATGCTGCCTCTACACCACGGTTCGTGTTTCAACAAGTTTCCTTTTCTCAACTCTGTTCATTCACATTGTTCAAACTTATAAATCACGGGAGATACAAAATAGAGACGAAGCATATGCAGAAAATGCAAAAGTCAAGCCCCGTAGGGGACTCGAACCCCTGACCGTTAGATTAAAAGTCTAACGCTCTACCAACTGAGCTAACGAGGATCCAACAGCGGTGGCTAATCGTGGCTGTGATGAACTAATGCTGCCTCTACACCACTGTTCGTGTTTCAACAAGTTTCCTTTTCTCAACTCTGTTCATTCACATTGTTCAAATTTATAAATCACGGGAGATACAAAATAGAGACGAAGCATATGCAGAAAATGCAAAAGTTAAGCCCCGTAGGGGACTCGAACCCCTGACCGTTAGATTAAAAGTCTAACGCTCTACCAACTGAGCTAACGAGGCTCCAACAGCGGTGGCTAATCGTGGCTGTGATGAACTAATGCTGCCTCTACACCACGGTTCGTGTTTCAACAAGTTTCCTTTTCTCAACTCTGTTCATTCACATTGTTCAAACTTGCAAATAACGGGAGATACAAAATAGAGACGAAGCATATGCAGAAAATGCAAAAGTTAAGCCCGTAGGGGACTTCGAACCCTGACCGTTAGATTAAAAGTCTAACGCTCTACCAACGGAGCTAACGAGGCTCCAACAGCGGTGCCTAACCGTGGCTGTGATGAACTAATGCTGCCTCTACACCACGGTTCGGGTATCTACAAACATCCTTTTCTCAACTCTCTTTATTCACATTGTTCAAACTTATAAATCACGGAGATACAAAATAGAGACGAAGCATATGCAGAAAATGCAAAAGTTAAGCCCCGTAGGGGACTCGAACCCTGACCGTTAAATTAAAAGTCTAACGCTCTACCAACTGAGCTAACGAGGCTCCAACAGCGGTGGCTAATCGTAGCTGTGATGAACTAATGCTGCCTCTACACCACGGTTCGTGTTTCAACAAGTTTCCTTTTCTCAACTCTGTTCATTCACATTGTTCAAACTTGCAAATAACGGGAGATACAAAATAGAGACGAAGCATATGCAGAAAATGCAAAAGTCAAGCCCCGTAGGGGACTCGAACCCCTGACCGTTAGATTAAAAGTCTAACGCTCTACCAACTGAGCTAACGAGGCTCCAACAGCGGTGGCTAATCGTGGCTGTGATGAACTAATGCTGCCTCTACACCACTGTTCGTGTTTCAACAAGTTTCCTTTTCTCAACTCTGTTCATTCACATTGTTCAAACTTACAAATCACGGGAGATACAAAATAGAGACGAAGCATATGCAGAAAATGCAAAAGTTAAGCCCCGGAGGGGACTCGAACCCCTGACCGTTAGATTAAAAGTCTAACGCTCTACCAACTGAGCTAACGAGGGTCTAACAGCGGTGGCTAATCGTGGCTGTGATGAACTAATGCTGCCTCTACACCACGGTTCGTGTTTCAACAAGTTTCCTTTTCTCAACTCTGTTCATTCACATTGTTCAAACTTGCAAATAACGGGAGATACAAAATAAAGACGAAGCATATGCAGAAAATGCAAAGTTAAGCCCCGTAGGGGACTCGAACCCTGACCGTTAAATTAAAAGTCTAACGCTCTACCAACTGAGCTAACGAGGATCCAACAGCGGTGGCTAATCGTGGCTGTGATGAACTAATGCTGCCTCTACACCACTGTTCGTGTTTCAACAAGTTTCCTTTTCTCAACTCTGTTCATTCACATTGTTCAAACTTATAAATCACGGAGATACAAAATAGAGACGAAGCATATGCAGAAAATGCAAAGTTAAGCCCCGTAGGGACTCGAACCCCTGACCGTTAGATTAAAAGTCTAACGCTCTACCAACTGAGCTAACGAGGCTCCAACAGCGATGGCTAATCGTGGCTGTGATGAACTAATGCTGCCTCTACACCACGGTTCGTGTTTCAACAAGTTTCCTTTTCTCAACTCTGTTCATTCACATTGTTCAAACTTATAAATCACGGGAGATACAAAATAGAGACGAAGCATATGCAGAAAATGCAAAAGTTAAGCCCCGTAGGGGACTTGAACCCCTGACCGTTAGATTAAAAGTCTAACGCTCTACCAACTGAGCTAACGAGGCTCCAACAGCGGTGGCTAATCGTGGCTGTGATGAACTAATGCTGCCTCTACACCACGGTTCGTGTTTCAACAAGTTTCCTTTTCTCAACTCTGTTCATTCACATTGTTCAAACTTACAAATCACGGGAGATACAAAATAGAGACGAAGCATATGCAGAAAATGCAAAAGTTAAGCCCCGTAGGGGACTCGAAGCCCTGACCGTTAAATTAAAAGTCTAACGCTCTACCAACTGAGTCCAACAGCGGTGGCTAATCGTGGCTGTGATGAACTAATGCTGCCTCTACACCACGGTTCGTGTTTCAACAAGTTTCCTTTTCTCAACTCTGTTCATTCACATTGTTCAAACTTATAAATCACGGGAGATACAAAATAGAGACGAAGCATATGCAGAAAATGCAAAAGTTAAGCCCCGTAGGGGACTCGAACCCCTGACCGTTAGATTAAAAGTCTAACGCTCTACCAACTGAGCTAACGAGGCTCCAACAGCGGTGGCTAATCGTGGCTGTGATGAACTAATGCTGCCTCTACACCACGGTTCGTGTTTCAACAAGTTTCCTTTTCTCAACTCTGTTCATTCACATTGTTCAAACTTATAAATCACGGGAGATACAAAATAGAGACGAAGCATATGCAGAAAATGCAAAAGTTAAGCCCCGTAGGGGACTCGAACCCCTGACCGTTAGATTAAAAGTCTAACGCTCTACCAACTGAGCTAACGAGGCTCCAACAGCGGTGGCTAATCGTGGCTGTGATGAACTAATGCTGCCTCTACACCACGGTTCGTGTTTCAACAAGTTTCCTTTTCTCAACTCTGTTCATTCACATTGTTCAAACTTATAAATCACGGGAGATACAAAATAGAGACGAAGCATATGCAGAAAATGCAAAGTTAAGCCCCGTAGGGGACTCGAACCCCTGACCGTTAGATTAAAAGTCTAACGCTCTACCAACTGAGCTAACGAGGCTCCAACAGCGGTGGCTAATCGTGGCTGTGATGAACTAATGCTGCCTCTACACCACGGTTCGTGTTTCAACAAGTTTCCTTCTCTCAACTCTGTTCATTCACATTGTTCAAACTTATAAATCACGGGAGATACAAAATAGAGACGAAGCATATGCAGAAAATGCAAAAGTTAAGCCCCGTAGGGGACTCGAACCCCTGCCCGTTAGATTAAAAGTCTAACGCTCTACCAACTGAGCTAACGAGGCTCCAACAGCGGTGGCTAATCGTAGCTGTGATGAACTAACGCTGCCTCTACACCACGGTTCGTGTTTCAACAAGTTTCCTTTTTCTCAACTCTGTTCATTCACATTGTTCAAACTTATAAATCACGGAGATACAAAATAGAGACGAAGCATATGCAGAAAATGCAAAAGTTAAGCCCCGTAGGGGACTTCGAACCCTGACCGTTAAATTAAAAGTCTAACGCTCTACCAACTGAGCTAACGAGGCTCCAACAGCGGTGGCTAATCGTGGCTGTGATGAACTAATGCTGCCTCTACACCACGGTTCGTGTTTCAACAAGTTTCCTTTTCTCAACTCTGTTCATTCACATTGTTCAAACTTATAAATCACGGGAGATACAAAATAGAGACGAAGCATATGCAGAAAATGCAAAAGTTAAGCCCCGTAGGGGACTCGAACCCCTGACCGTTAGATTAAAAGTCTAACGCTCTACCAACTGAGCTAACGAGGCTCCAACAGCGGTGGCTAATCGTGGCTGTGATGAACTAATGCTGCCTCTACACCACGGTTCGTGTTTCAACAAGTTTCCTTTTCTCAACTCTGTTCATTCACATTGTTCAAACTTACAAATCACGGGAGATACAAAATAGAGACGAAGCATATGCAGAAAATGCAAAAGTTAAGCCCCGTAGGGGACTCGAACCCCTGACCGTTAGATTAAAAGTCTAACGCTCTACCAACTGAGCTAACGAGGCTCCAACAGCGGTGGCTAATCGTGGCTGTGATGAACTAATGCTGCCTCTACACCACGGTTCGTGTTTCAACAAGTTTCCTTTTCTCAACTCTGTTCATTCACATTGTTCAAACTTATAAATCACGGAGATACAAAATAGAGACGAAGCATATGCAGAAAATGCAAAGTTAAGCCCCGTAGGGGACTTCGAACCCTGACCGTTAGATTAAAAGTCTAACGCTCTACCAACTGAGCTAACGAGGCTCCAACAGCGGTGGCTAATCGTGGCTGTGATGAACTAATGCTGCCTCTACACCACGGTTCGTGTTTCAACAAGTTTCCTTTTCTCAACTCTGTTCATTCACATTGTTCAAACTTATAAATCACGGGAGATACAAAATAGAGACGAAGCATATGCAGAAAATGCAAAAGTTAAGCCCCGTAGGGGACTCGAACCCCTGACCGTTAGATTAAAAGTCTAACGCTCTACCAACTGAGCTAACGAGGCTCCAACAGCGGTGGCTAATCGTAGCTGTGATGAACTAACGCTGCCTCTACACCACGGTTCGTGTTTCAACAAGTTTCCTTTTCTCAACTCTGTTCATTCACATTGTTCAAACTTATAAATCACGGGAGATACAAAATAGAGACGAAGCATATGCAGAAAATGCAAAAGTTAAGCCCCGTAGGGGACTCGAACCCCTGACCGTTAGATTAAAAGTCTAACGCTCTACCAACTGAGCTAACGAGGCTCCAACAGCGGTGGCTAATCGTGGCTGTGATGAACTAATGCTGCCTCTACACCACGGTTCGTGTTTCAACAAGTTTCCTTTTCTCAACTCTGTTCATTCACATTGTTCAAACTTATAAATCACGGGAGATACAAAATAGAGACGAAGCATATGCAGAAAATGCAAAAGTTAAGCCCCGTAGGGGACTCGAACCCCTGACCGTTAGATTAAAAGTCTAACGCTCTACCAACTGAGCTAACGAGGCTCCAACAGCGGTGGCTAATCGTGGCTGTGATGAACTAATGCTGCCTCTACACCACGGTTCGTGTTTCAACAAGTTTCCTTTTCTCAACTCTGTTCATTCACATTGTTCAAACTTACAAATCACGGGAGATACAAAATAGAGACGAAGCATATGCAGAAAATGCAAAAGTTAAGCCCCGGAGGGGACTCGAACCCCTGACCGTTAGATTAAAAGTCTAACGCTCTACCAACTGAGCTAACGAGGGTCTAACAGCGGTGGCTAATCGTGGCTGTGATGAACTAATGCTGCCTCTACACCACGGTTCGTGTTTCAACAAGTTTCCTTTTCTCAACTCTGTTCATTCACATTGTTCAAACTTGCAAATAACGGGAGATACAAAATAGAGACGAAGCATATGCAGAAAATGCAAAAGTCAAGCCCCGTAGGGGACTCGAACCCCTGACCGTTAGATTAAAAGTCTAACGCTCTACCAACTGAGCTAACGAGGCTCCAACAGCGGTGGCTAATCGTAGCTGTGATGAACTAGCGCTGCCTCTACACCACGGTTCGTGTTTCAACAAGTTTCCTTTTCTCAACTCTGTTCATTCACATTGTTCAAATTTATAAATCACGGGAGATACAAAATAGAGACGAAGCATATGCAGAAAATGCAAAAGTTAAGCCCCGTAGGGGACTCGAACCCCTGACCGTTAGATTAAAAGTCTAACGCTCTACCAACTGAGCTAACGAGGCTCCAACAGCGGTGGCTAATCGTGGCTGTGATGAACTAACGCTGCCTCTACACCACGGTTCGTGTTTCAACAAGTTTCCTTTTCTCAACTCTGTTCATTCACATTGTTCAAACTTATAAATCACGGGAGATACAAAATAGAGACGAAGCATATGCAGAAAATGCAAAGTTAAGCCCCGTAGGGAACTCGAACCCCTGACCGTTAGATTAAAAGTCTAACGCTCTACCAACTGAGCTAACGAGGCTCCAACAGCGGTGGCTAATCGTAGCTGTGATGAACTAACGCTGCCTCTACACCACGGTTCGTGTTTCAACAAGTTTCCTTTTCTCAACTCTGTTCATTCACATTGTTCAAATTTATAAATCACGGGAGATACAAAATAGAGACGAAGCATATGCAGAAAATGCAAAAGTTAAGCCCCGTAGGGGACTCGAACCCCTGACCGTTAGATTAAAAGTCTAACGCTCTACCAACTGAGCTAACGAGGCTCCAACAGCGGTGGCTAATCGTGGCTGTGATGAACTAACGCTGCCTCTACACCACGGTTCGTGTTTCAACAAGTTTCCTTTTCTCAACTCTGTTCATTCACATTGTTCAAACTTATAAATCACGGGAGATACAAAATAGAGACGAAGCATATGCAGAAAATGCAAAAGTTAAGTCCCGTAGGGGACTCGAACCCCTGACCGTTAGATTAAAAGTCTAACGCTCTACCAACTGAGCTAACGAGGCTCCAACAGCGGTGGCTAATCGTGGCTGTGATGAACTAACGCTGCCTCTACACCACGGTTCGTGTTTCAACAAGTTTCCTTTTCTCAACTCTGTTCATTCACATTGTTCAAATTTATAAATCACGGAGATACAAAATAGAGACGAAGCATATGCAGAAAATGCA